>VNJM01002649.1:0-18607 GCA_008042475.1 Drosophila kanapiae | reverse complement strand
GGAACGGATGTCTTGGACGCAAAGGCAATGGAACACCATCATATTTAGCGATGAATCTAAATTTGATGTGAGTGTCGGTGATGCCCGAAGGAGAGTCATCCGCAAAAAATCTGAAACGTATCATAAAGACTGCCTCAAAAGGACAGTTAAGTTCCCTACAAGCATAATGGTGTGGGGTTGTATGTCTGCCAAAGGTGTTGGACAACTGCATTTTATTGAGGGATGGTCAACGCTGAAAAATACGTAAACTTATTAGAAGAAAGCTTACTGTCATCAATACCAAAACTGGCTGACTGTGGTGAGTACACATTTCAGCAGGATGGAGCATCTTCTCATACTGCCAAACGATCAAAATCATGGCTGCAGCATAACGAAATCGGGGTCTTAGATTGGCCATCAAATAGTCCGGACCTAAGCCCTATCGAGAATATATGGGGAATAATGAAAAGAAAACTAAAAAATCAGCCTCAAAGAAACCTTTCCGACTTAAAAAGGAAGCTGCAAGAGATGTGGGACCCTATTTCAACGGAACAATGCCAAAACTTATTAAAATCTATGCCAAAGCGTTGTAAATGTGTTGTAGAGGCCAAGGGCGATGTAACACAATATAAAATTAAAAAATAAAAATTTTTTTTAAGCAAATAGTAAATATTTTACGAACCGTACGAATTAATAGTGGTCAAGCTTTTCGTATCAGTTAAGCTAAGCATTCAATAAAATTAATGTTATTGTTCTTCTTGTTGAAGTACAACAACAATTTATTTTTCTAAAGTTAAGAGAATAAAATGAGCTTTCGGAGAAAAATAAGTTCGTGTGTGTTATCTAAATAGGTATTGCAAATATCGTCTGTTAAACATTGCATACGGGTAAAATGCTTGCCGTACGAATTAATAGTGGTCGGGGCTCGTAGTAGTTTAAGATTTTAACACATTTTGTTAGTCTCGGAGGAGAAGATTTAAAAAAAAACATCCAAAGTCTAAAAAAAAAAATTTTTTTTCCCATCGATAATCACGCAGTTGCCAACGAACAAAGCTTGCAAAAGTTAATCAAAGTGAATTAACTCGGAAGTGAATTTGATAACTTCAAAACCCTTGAATTTTTCTTCTCCGCTGCTACATATTCGTTAGGAAACTAGACCAAGTTCGGCGGACTTGCAATAATGTGGAAGGTTAGAATCGAAATGATTTTGAGGTGCGTTACGTTTAGCTAAATTACCTATACTATAATGTTCCTGGAACATCACATATTGAAATACAATTTTTATTTTGAATATCACATTTCAATTTAAAATATTCATTGTCTATTCTTGCGGATCTGAATTGGCAAGCAGAAAGATTCCCACAGATTCCGTTCGGAAGTTAACAGAGGGAAATGGAAATCGGTGGGGATTTTTCGGAGTCAAAAATCCGTGCTGTGTGCTTAGCTTAACGTTCTCAATAATGGTTTGTTAAATTTTGGCTTATGTTTTTTTTGGTACAAATGTGGCATGTGTGCACTTAACATTTAGAGTACTGCGACGTACACCCCCGAGACTCTTTTTGAGTATAACTTCCGTTGAAATGGTTAATGGTCTTTCAACTACCTGGATTCGGGGTGGGTTCTTTGGAAGCCATTCACCTCTTTACTGTAAGCAGAATACATTATCGTGTCTGGAAAAAAACAACTTTAAGGTTCGTGAGCCAAAGAACTAGTGAGACGGTTCTATCGGCGGCTAGCTGGGACTATCGAACGGGTCGCAGGTTGCGAATAATGAAAGACCTTTTAGGAGGCTAGCTGTGACTGAGCAGGCCGTGATTGTTGGGCAGAATCCGTTTAAGAAAAACCGACAACTAAGCAGTCACAAATAAGCAGTCCCGGATAACCAGCGGGTGTTTTAAACCGGAGAAGTGCCGACGAAGTTGTTTTTGCGCCTCTAATTATTTGCTCTACATTCTCCCTTCCCCACACAACCTCCATCCGCTCCCCTCAAATCGTCTCACCCCGGACTATGGTGACACACGGACCGTGTAGGGAGTCAGCCAGGCTGAGGGCCCGGGTTACCAAACAGCTCTGTGTTCAACGGTGAGGTCAGGGAAGTGGCTACCCCCAGTTCTAACAATGTCTTATCTGGGTATGGCGGATCTCTGCCTGGCGGACCATTTCCTTCTTCGCAGCGCTTGGGTTCATAATATAAATTACAATGACAACAAAAAACAAAATAACAACAATAATAATGTTAAGAAGCGCTTCTAAAGTGCCTGTACAAGTTTTGCTGCTGCAGGACCAGTGAACGCTGGCTCCAACTGCGCAAAAATAGAAGCAAAATGCCCCATCACTCGGCCGAATAGCTGCAGGAGGTAGAAAGAGCCAAAATGGTAAATACCGCCTACGGGATAGACAGACGGCTGAAGATCGTGGAGCAAACGAACCTAGTCGCACTGGACTAGAGCTAGATCCCCAGTAAGTTCCGAGTGAGGAGCCAGAGAAGATCCTCTTCTTCTTAAAGCGCGATCTGCAAATACCAACCCACGACTGGAAGGTCGTAAAAATGTAGGAGAACGAGGGCAACACCAACCAAGCGGTGGTGGTTATCAATAAGGAATCGTTGCCCTAATAGAAGCAGCTAAGGGCAAGCTGTCGTTCGGCATCATGTCCATCAACATTATAGGCTTATAGAAGCGACTAAATCTCTTTTCCAAATCCTGGCGACAACCCAGCCGTGCAGAACATAGAACACAAGCTGGAGGCTCCGAAGGATGTATATTTCACCGACACTTCGCTAATGCTTGAACTGGATATAAAGCCATTGTCAATTTCAGTCCTGATTGCCCGATTATTCTCTCAAGGCTTTTAAGATGAACGACCTTGGCGATGACGATGAGGCTAACGTCAGTGGTGAAGGGGGTTGAGGCAGATGTCTTTGCGGCTACTGTAGATAAACCTCCACCACAGTTAGACGTGATCCCCTGCACTCCTGCTCCGTTTGGCTGGAAACGGAGCGACGTAATCCTAGTCCAGGAGCCCTGGGTTGTCGGAGGCAACGATGATGGACTAGGAATAATGGAATTCAAGCTTATGCTTGACCCAAAGCAAGGTAAAATTCGTACTTATATTCTACCCAAAAGGCATCTCAGCATATTTCTGCTATACAATTTTAACGATGGCGCCAACACAGCAGTGAGTCTGGAGATCCAACCCGCCCCTATGAGTCTGCTGTCGGCTTACATGGCCTTCGAGAAGGAAGGTCCTCCAGACGATTAAGTCAGAATCTAACCAAAGAGATAAAAGAGCTTAAAAGAAGAAGCTTAAAAGCTTTTGTAATCGGCTGAGACGCAAACGTCAGTTTACCCCATTCACAATGGGGTGGCCCGGATAAAATGGGTTAAATGGATAGGTTTACTGTCAACTTTATCCTAAACTCGTATCTATATCTCTGTAACAGTCTCTGTAAATGTCATCGAGCTAACGCTAGTCTCAGGTCCGATTTTGGAAGCGGTATACTGTTGGAAAGTCTCTGATGACCACTCTTTTTCGGACCATATGTTTAGGATAGATTTTAGGTAAAGTCCTCTTAGAAATCATCCCAATGATGCCAAAAACGGACCTAACACTCAGAATGCACTAGATACACTAGTCAGCAGATTCACAAAAAACATGCAACATAGCCTTCAAGGCGGCATGTACAAAGGGCAAACTACATAGCAGGAAAAAACCTCCTCGGAGAAACTCAAACCTATCAGTCCTCAGGGCCAAGTGCCGGTCTGGCACATATACAAACAGGAGCTAGCCTCCTAAAAAAGGTAATCAAGGAGACCTTGCAAAACGGGAAACCTGGCAAACCTTCTGTTCAAACTTTTACGATACTTCTGCAATGCTGCCAGGCTAAGGAAAATCCTCTCATAGACAGCCCCTACAATGAGCTACCTCCAAACTAAAGAAGGCCCATAGACAAAGTCAAGTAGTGAGTCCTTGAGCCTTGTATTACACACACTTTCAGAAAGTACTTCATCTATCTTCACTTCATTATAGCAGACTGTCGCAGGTCTCATCAAGAGATGGCAAATTAGTTTGCTATTATATGTGTGTTAGGACACCGGGACTTTGAAGGTAACTGCATAGATGACAAGTTTTTCAAATAGAGTTCTTCTTTTAGAGAAGGAGAACATAGGTATGTTCATGGCCACTTGTGGGCGAAAACTCAGAAGCCACTACAATATGCTAATGAATAAGAATTTTCAGGAGGTAGGACACTGTCATATTTCTACAGTTTTTTCGTCCCTTCACGGGACGCTGTCTGATAGGACACCATTCCAACAGAATATCGGTGTCACATATTGACATCTGAAGAAGATGCAGGGACGAAGAGCAGCTGAAACCTGTGAAACACTTCTCCGACATATACTGAAATATCTTGGCAGTTCATCTCTAATGAATATCGCCAACCTGTAACTTATTATCAAGAGCAGGGTACTAAAATTTGTTTTCCTTAATTCGTTGAACTTACAAGTTGATTATAAAATAAATTGTTTGCCCACATTTCCTTTGGCGTAGCTTGCACTCTTCATTGTCATTCAGGGTGTTCTTATTTACGTTTAACTGTTAATATTTCGGAGTTAATATGTGATTGTTGTGTCGATTTCTATTGTGTATATTTCTATATTTTCCTTTTATACTTTAGGCAGGACAACTTAAGGTATAAAGTTGTTTCCTTTCCTGGGGATATTTTGATCTTACATTTGTTTTGTAGTAGTAGTAGTTCTTTGGTTTGTTTATTGTGCTTGTTTTCAAGGTTTCATTAATGTTATTTTGAGTTGTTTGTTGATTATTCCATTGTATGGATTTCATTCATAAATCGTCCTACTCTTGGATCTGTAGCCAGTGGTTTGCCTATGTCATAATCTGCTTCATCTCGTGGTCGCTGTGACTTATGAAATAATTTTAAAATATCTGAAACCATATTAGTAGTAAGATAACTAATAGTAGTCCAGCGATCAATAGACCTTAATAGACCTGTAAGATTTTGTCCTTATGGGAATACCTTTGTCATTTTTGATCCCATTTTTGTTCACTCGGAACATACACCTGTATGCCACCTCTGGGAAGATTCGGTATAACGGGCACTCCTTTTAGCAACGCGGTGGGGGTCAGTAGAGCCTCCCGATCGACTGTAACTATTAAATGAGTAAGTGGACGACAGTTCACTATTCTCTCCGCCTCAATCAAAAAACTTCTTCAAGCACTGGACAATCCACTCCCAAGTGCCACCCTCATCTGGATTCGCTTGGCAGTTAAATACGACAGATCGCATTGGATCCTTGCAGGCTCTTGGCCGCATGATCGGCCCCAAAAAAGTTCTTTCCATTGTCGCTCCTTATCCTGACTATCAGTCCACGGCGGCTCATGAAGTTTTTCATTGCAATGATACAAAGAGATCTGTAGACAAATAATGGGCCATCCCAAAGTGGATGGTTCTCGGTCTGAAGTAGTCGAAGCTGGTATAATTAAATGGCTATATTTTGGCCTCCAGACGATTCTCTGGCAGTGGACCTCACGAGCTGAGTTGGAACTCAGCTCGCCTGGCATACCTGGCATTTACAGCCTCTGCAAGTTCTTAATCAAGACCTTTTGCCGGATCTCGCTAATAGTTGCATCTACGTTTTGGTGGCACATCGGTGGTCCTCATCGGAGCACACGAAATGGGCTCAGCCCCATTTCTATGGCCTATTGACCGCCAATAGGCCAGCACTGCAAGCGCCGATTGGCTGGAATTAACAAAGACATTGGTATTCTTCAACGTAGCTCATTTCTTGCCGCCAGTTCTCAAAGACTGCGGACAACCCGTCTGGCAGCGGCTAGTCCCAGTCGACTTCTCGCCGCCAAATTCTCTCATCAACGATTTGGCAGTGACCATGTAGCAACTCAGAAACGCAATCGGGTCGGAAGTAAACTTGACCAGGCTCAAAAAATGTTAGAGGCGGCGGTGTATCCCGTTCCTCTATATAACTCGTACTTGAGTGCAAAACCATTCTCTTTGGATGAGCCTTGATTCCGACGTCCGTAACAGCGAATACTAATTTACCGAATTCGTGTTCCTCCAATCCTCCATAAGGGTAAGATTCGCTAATTGCTGGTTGCCGCTCGTGGTTGACTGCAGGAACGTTGCAAGATTGCTCGCTACTGTGGAGAACGGAACGTTCCTGGCCATCTAAAGCTGACGTCACTTTAAGCTCCAGTTGCAGATCACTCTAGCATGGCGGTGTATTTGCCGGACCGCACACTCCAATGCCGCTTAGCCTAATTTCAGCGGGACTCCTAGTGGCCTCTGGTTGTTCTCGACTTGGCCTTGCATTGGCCAACTTCTTCTTTAATTGCGCGATCCCTTCCATTAGTTTCGATCCATCGGGCTGCAGGGCATCACTTGCATTCTTTGCTGGGATTCCACTTTCCATCGGAGTCCGATCCGGTGCCGATTACCAGCCGCAGTCGCAAAGCTGGCCGGAGTGCTAGTTGCCTTGGCCGTAGTGGTCGCAGCTACGGTAGCGCTCCGCCGAACCGAATGTGATGTGGGCATCTTACAGAGTACGAATAGAAGAATATGACGCCGACAACAAGTCAAAGACCGCAGGGTGTTTGATAACAATAAGCTTATGTCTATATTTTATTCTAGAAAATGTACATCAAGATTAGCTTAACCTGAAATGCACTCTTAGTATTTCATACCGCAGTTTCTCTTTCCTCTCTGTTAGATAACGTAATCTAATCCGAGGCGGCAAAACTTGGCGCCTAATTAAAACTTACCTGACTTTCTATAGCCACTAATCTGTCCCGCGAAACTGTTTATGTTATTTCATTTTTTATGCTATTCAAGTTACTAATGCTACCATGCTACTAATTAAAGAAAATATACGCTAAAACGACAGCGAGGGCTGTTTTTAAAGTATACAATATACTTTAAACGGTCGCACTGGTAGTATGGGTGAAGAGTTGTTGTTACCGATGAAGCTTGGAGATGAAGCCAACGTATTTATAATTCGGTTCGCCCGATTTTGGTTCTTCATACTTGTTATATCGTTGCAGATGGTATTCTAAATTTCTTATGACGCAGTGAGGGAGGCGTGTCCGAACCCATAACGTAAATATATACGTCTCAATCATGTCGCAGCTATCAAAAAAGTTTGAATTCGGTGAAGGCCAAAGTTACTTGAAGCTCACTTTCAGTCATCGCTAAGTATATAGATTAATAGAAGAATAATAGATTCTGGTATCTCGTGACTCCATGGCATTCCCAGCTCTCTTAAAGGACGAGTGCGGGCCAGTCGCCCAAGAGAGGGAAAGGGAGAACAAGACGTACAGGTATATAAGCTCTCTTATCAGAAAGAGATGAGCACTTTTGATTCGGGCTCTTCGTGCGGTAGGGACTTGCGCTGTGTTATCGGAAGTGGGATCGGTCGAACCACAGGTCAATGATGTGTGAACTTATAAATTGGAATGATTGGAAACTTGTAATTGATTGGAACTTGTAAAATCAATGAACAGACCTCGAGTGCCATTAGCTGAAATCGCCATCTATGTATGTATAACATTGGCAAAATTTGATCCCGATAGTGCAGGTGCTGATGCAAGCACGTGGTGCAAAACGGTCGCAGAGAATTTTTCAGGGAGTGCACTCGTGATGACACTCAGCTATGCAATGAAGTGCTTCTCAGTATGTATGTTTCAGCGGCATGGCCAGGAATTTTTCGTAAAACAATGAGACCCCGGCAGCGACATTGATAAACATCTGTAATGGACGTGTAAATCCAGGAGTGAATTTAAGAATATGGCAGCCGAATGTGACGTCGCTCATGTAAGCCAGTCGAACTGATAATCCTTTGTAAATAAAATAAGTGTCTTCACTATGGGCGTCTTGTCCATGAGATCGCGAATTGTTTCAAAAGATATACAGACGAAAGACACCGGACCACCGAAACTCCATGTCAAAATCTTCGCGCAGCAAACAATAGGACATGTTTAAAATGTGGGGAGTTGGGGAATTATGCTTCAACAATTATAATTATTGTGATATCAACAAACGTGGAAACTTGGACATAGAACCAAAG
The DNA here is from genome assembly GCA_008042475.1 of Drosophila kanapiae. Lineage (NCBI taxonomy): Eukaryota > Metazoa > Arthropoda > Insecta > Diptera > Drosophilidae > Drosophila > Drosophila kanapiae. The sequence goes on along the minus strand of VNJM01002649.1, from coordinate 10,529 downwards.
CGAATTTTGAAACAATTTGGTAAGTCTATTCTTTTTAGTTTTGATTCTGGCGTTAAATTTTCTCTTGTAAAGGAAATCAAAGCAGCGAAGGTAATCGCCTATCTATCAGAGTGGTGTTAAGGGGAATCGGAAACAAACCGGTATGAGCACAATGCAGAAACTTTGAAATGTGAAAATAAATGAACATTTCATAGAAATATTGTTGCACATTGTTATTGATAGTTTTATTAACTTTGGTATTCTAACTGGACAAAATATTTTAAGTCAACCTAAGTGTCGGACGGCTAGGACAATGGCTCTGGGCGTCTCGATCTCATAGAGCTGCTCTCAGCGCTTGGCCTTGAACATGGCCATTGCACTGAACGCCGCAAAGTGTCCCGTAGGGTGTCCAGTACTTGGTACCACACTTGGCTGCTGAAAGCCATCGGTGATCTTCTCAGGGTGTGGCAGTCGCTGTCAGTTTTTTGCGTTCTCTCTCTGGTTCGGCGAATCCTGTCAGTAAATAATTATTAGCTTTAATTCTATGAATATATAAAATTGTCCTCGTGATTCGTCGTACACGATTCCAGTCTTGATGCCCTGAAGTGGAAAGCAGCTAGGTTAGACGGGATATTTTTAGATAGGGGGTGTCCAACAGGTCCGATTGTGGCCGTTTATTTACATAAAGCTTCCCCCGTACTACAGTTTCTCAGGCTTAGACCAATGAACATAACACCTACATTAAATTAGAAAAGATGAAATAATATATATATATTATATGTATGTGAATATTGAAACGTATGAAATATTATGATGCATGTGAATGTATAAAATTAAAACGTTTGCCAATATGGTCGCTGTGGAATAAATTTATTCTTCAAGGGGAGATGATCCGGTCGTCAGACCGTCTGGAATAGACTCCGGTCTGCAGGAGATGGTACCTGTCTAAATCCCAAGCAGCATCTCTGGTTAGGTGGGTGCATAGTGGCTAGTCCATCGTAGCCACCAATCATTTTATTTTGTCCAAAATAGAGGAGACTCTGCCCTAAGAGTCAATAGCTGGACGGCACATCCCTACGAAAAATGTAGTTCCGTAACAAATAGCTATTGTACAAATTAAATCTGGAAAATCACCTTATTTACAATAATGATATGGAAATTGGCTTTAATCAAATTTTAATTCAGCCGGATTAAACTTACAGCATTTGTAACGCCCGAGAGGCAATATGAATTTTTCGCCATGCCATTAGTGTTAAAAAACGCGCCTTCGATGTTTCAATGCGCAATAGTTAATTCATTGAGACCATTGTTATTGTTGTTATTGTTTACATTAATGACGTTTTGCTAGTTGCAGAAACGAAAGATAAGGCAAAGGTAAGATTTGAACAACTTCCTAAAATCTTAATAGAAGCAGGTTTCTTCATTAACATAGACAAAAGTACATTCCTTACTCAGCAAATTAATTATTTTGCTATAAAATTAGTGCGGGAGAAATACAACCCAACAGTAGCAAAATAAAGGCAGTTGTGAAATCACCGCCTCCTCAGACGTTATCGCAGTTAAGGCAGTTTATTGGATTGACATCCAATTTTCGGTAATTTGTGCCTCAATTCTCAGAATTATTGTAGCCGTTATTTTACTAATTTATTAGCAATGTTAGAAAAAAGGCACATTAACCACTAAGGCAGAAAATAATATCAATTTTGACTATTTCTCCAGTATTAACCATCTTTAACACCTTGTTGAGTTGCATACAGATCTAAGCATGATTGGATATGGATCCATTTTGATTACAATAAAGGCCGTATGATACAATTCATACGAGCTCGAAACTCTTGCATACTTGCAAGGACTCAAATTCGTTATTTTTGAGGGCAAGACACTCAACATTGTCTCCGAGAGTACACCGAAGGGGCTAATCCTATCAATTTCACATAGAGTTTAGGAAAGGAGGTCGTATGGTGCAGTAGAGAAGCGCATTCATTTAACTGAGTTCTCTGACAACTGCCTGCTCGCCGAAATACGAAACTATGAATTAGAGGAAGATTTATTAAAAAAGTATGAACTAAGAAAAAAAATAAAAAAATTGCTTCATTGAAAGATCCACCATAACGGAAAAACACGTTGTCTACCCGTAATACACCGAACTTACTGACGGTTACACGAAGCTTTAATGAAATTGGGTTGGGAGAAAACATTAGATAAAGTTTATGTTAATGTTAGGCGATTTGTAGAAAATGGCATAATCTCCAAAATATCCAATGGCCCTAAAGGAAAAGTACAGGCAAAACTCTATCTATGTAGTTCAATAAATAGGTATATTACAAGGAAATTAAGTTACAAGAAGCACCAAACGGAGTATGTCATTGTTATTGTAGATGCTTTTACTAAGTTTGTATATCTGTATTACACTTTGAACTTATACAAGGAAAACTGTGTGAGAGCCATGAAGTCGGTTGTGTCGTGGTTTACCTATACATGTAATTGCCGATTAGTGTAGATCTTTTGCCAGTTAAGGATTCCGCGAGTTTTGCTCTTCTCAGAAAATTGACCTTCATTTGATTGGCACAAGTGGCAGCCAACGTGAAGGCATAAAGCCGAACGATTAGGCAGCCGACGAGACTACCTTGTGTAATTCTATCATGATCTGAGCGGTCGATGCGAGCGAGAGCGTAAAAAGAGAGAGAGAAAAATTGCCGAGCATTCCCGAAGCTGCCGGGCCTGTCGCATACGGCTCTCTGGGGCCTGTCGCTAAAAATTTTTGGTTCCATTTTCGTTGTATGAAATGGGAAGTCTATATGCTGTATGGTTGGTGGTGTTACATATTCATATGTACTTACATACATATGTATTTAATTTTAATGTTTACCACAAAGTCATTACATATTTTATATGTATTTGAGATAGTTCATACAGTTAAGGGAACACGTATTTCAGTAAATTTAACATCTTTAAAAATAGTGAATCTGTTTACTTGTAAACAACAAAAATTCAACAAATTTCCCTTAAATGGACATAAGACCTCTCTTAGATTTTAGTTCCATTTTAAGTTAATTTGAGTTATTTAACTGACAATTGTTGAATATTTACAAAATTTTTGCTCGACATTGCCTACTAATTTAAACAATTGCTCAGTTCATGCCGAATTATTATTCGTAATTAAAATTCGTTATTATTATTAACAAAGTTTGTACAAATACATATGTACATATGTAAAAATATTATTAATAATCTTGCGCGCCGGTGTAAACAGGGTCTAAAATGAAAACATTGATGTATGTAAAAATACATCGATGAATCGCGCTGTCTGCAAAACATCCATAATATCGATAGCACTATTAATGTTTTTGCAGCTCTGCCACACGACGGCATATGTATTTATGTACATACAGTCTTGTGCAACAGGTAATATTAAATTACAAATAAAAGTCTATACATATCCATAAATGAACATATTCCACGAAGAGTAACCATAAAATTTCGGACTTTAAATTGTCTATGGGTTCATGTGAGTCGGTTATGGAGTTTTAAAGACCACAAACAGAACCGGTCTCTTCTAACATGTATGTACATATGTATGTACATTCATATTTACATATGTATGTATATATGTATATATATCTGAGTATTCATACATTTATACATGCATATAAATACATATATGTATGAAGCAGTTTCTTTCATTGTGTCAGCTTAGTCTTATTCATATTATCTGTATGTACATACATATGTATGTGTGTATATGTTTTGGTTATCAGATTATCAAGAAATATCAAAGGTCAACTACCAGATTATTAGACTTCACTTTTAAATGGCTTAACTTTGAGATAATCGAATTTTATATTTAGCAGCCCCATTGTATGACAAGATATTCGAGGAACCTAACGTCGATATGAGGTTCCCTAGCAATGGAAAGGCTTTTTTAAATCTGGCAAGTTTTCTAAGTGCATCGTGAACCCCTCAGTTTCGAATAACCGCAATGACCACCCCAACCTGTTTACAGACGAAGACATCACTTCTTCAGCAAACAAAAAATGTATTTCACAAAGAACTGCTTCCAGCCATCAACAGTAACAGCATGGGAAATTCGTCGCAGTCCAATCAGTTAAATCTTTTGCCTTACCATGTACTGCCGCTTGAAGAAACCCTAAATCGGTTTATGACCACTGTTGAACCCCTGCTAACACCTGCGGAACTGAAGCAGCAAATAAAAATCACTAAAGACTTCTTGAGCGGGGAGGGCAGTTATCTACAGAAACTTTTAGAGGATGTTGGCAGACAAGAAAAAAACTGGTTAGCAAACCGATGGCTAAAAACTGCATATTTACAATACCGATCCCCAGTTACCGTCTTTGTCAGTCCCGGAATGACGTTTCCTCGACAAGATTTTAAGGATCTACATTCTTTTGTCGTCTATACGTCTAAAGTAATTTTTGGCTTGGGTGAGTTCAATGACATGGTAAAAGCCCAAAAGATTCCAATTGTCAAAATGGGCATTAATGAGTTGGACAATAGTCAGTTTGGTAAAGTATTCGGTACCTGTCGCATACCACGTCGGGGTACAGATGAGATCATATATAATCCATGCTCCGATTATGTGGTCATAATATATAAGAATCATGTAAGTACAATTCAATTAAATGTACTTATTAGTAATATAGGACCAAGTTAGTACTTTGTACATGCAATGTTGTATCAGACCTACAAATCAGCAAAAACAAGGAAGGAAAGCCAACTTCAGACGAAGTTTTTATACCCTTCTAGAATATGCCACTTTAGTGGGCTACTTCCTTTAGCAGCTATATAATATGTAAATTTTTGTGCTTTCGCAGGGCGGACTTCGGAAGGTTAAAAAATTGTATATCAATTTTAATTGGTCCGATTTCTAAATGTGCACTGACATGGCTAACGCCACGGATATGTAAGTTCCGTTATACTATTCGTCAATCGCAAACAAGCCTCCTTGGTTTAATAAATAGCTGACTCGCCTCAAAAAAGTAAAGTCAAATCTCTATTCTAAATATAAACATACCGGTTCTCATCTTGTCTTATCTTGCTATTTAGCGGTTCTGCTTAATTTTACCGTGCTAAACGCGCTGTGTTATAAAAACTATCTAACTCGTTGCAGGATTCAGTTCTCGCAGGACCTGAAACAGTTTTATAATTTTGTCAACACTCAACGTAAGCCTATTACACATCCTTCGTCGCTTTCATTTGAAAATATGACAGCAGACAATGATCAGGCAATCGCCGATCGTTTTGGCCAGTTTTTTCAAATTACTTATTCTTTGTCGGTCGATTTAAGCCAGACCTATTCTTACAAAATGTCTAAATCGAATCTAATCTTCAGTCATAGTTCAAACGAAGGGTCTCTTCTTTTGGATCTTCAACGTGTTAAGTCAGTTTATGCGCCACGTTCCGATGAAATACCAGAATGTATGCTTAGGTACTATGCCCAGGCCTTGTGTAATCCCCTTCTAAAATTGTTTACCTTATCCTTAAAAACCTCCGACTTTCCCCTTATTTGGAAGGAATCCTTTCTTATTCCTTTCCATAAAAAAGTTAGCAAAACGGATGCCAATAATTATAGAGGAATCTGTATTGTCAGCCATATCTATATATAAATAATATAATAGAAATCTATAACTCCCCATGTGCAGCATTTTTATAGATCAGTCTTGTTTTTCTCCATGTCAACATGGATTTATTAGGCAAAGATAAACAACAAGCCATCTTTTGGAGCTCACTCCCCCTTTGCAGCATCTTTGTAGATCAGTTTTTTTTTTCTCCATGTCAACATGGATTTATTAGGCGAAGATAAACAACAAGCAATCTTTTGGAGCTCACTTCATTTATAATAAAGGGCTTTCAACAAAACTTTCAGACAGATGTAATTTATACTGATTTCAGTATAACATTTGACTCCGTTATTAACTCCCTTCTTGTTAGGAAATTCGATTTAATGCGTAAGTTTAATTCAATTTATTTAATGTTCTCCGGGCTTTCTCTGGGTCCCGCAAGGAGAGCATTTGCGTCCCTTATTGTTTACATTATTTGTTTACATTTATTTACTAGCAACCCGGCAAACATTGTTTTGCCATGTATAAATTTTCTAGAAAACATTGTTTTAGTTCAATAAGAATAATTATTATATACTATATATATAAGTGTACGGGGCTTATAATCGAAGGCGATGAAAAAAAAATTTATTTAAATTAATAACTAACTGCTTTTTAATGAATTATTAATAGTTAATAAATCCTTCGGTTAGTATATTTGGTAAGCAACAGTGACTTAAAATTATATTCATTTGCGTATTATTTGACTTACCTTTCACAATAGTAAAGCACGGATTGTTATCAAATACGTGCACGTTTTCGATTGTATTTCAAACTATTATCAAAAAAAAATTATGTAAAATATATATAAAGGTACGGTAATGGCCGTTGTTGGCGGGAGATAATAACACGTGTGGACACAAAAATGAAAGTAATACGTATAACCGTCACCGTCACGTGGTTGATAAAATATCGACCGGTGAATGCGGTAGATCAAATTTAAAATTGAAACAAATCGTCATTAAAGGAAATTGAAATTATTAGCCCTGAATAAGAATTTATGGTACTACAATTATTATATTCGTTTGCCACCTAGAAACGTTATTGCGGATATGTACATAAAATACAAAATGTGTAAGTATTTCTATATACTGTACCATAAAAAAATAACAAAAAATTTTGTCAAAAAAATAAAATAAAAAAAATTAGGGGGGAACCACCCTTATTATTTAGGGGGATGAAAAATAGATGTTGACCGATCCTCAGCCCTAACGGATATGTACCCAACACGAAAATTGGTCGTGCCAATTCGGAGGAGTATAATGACTAACACCGTGACATGGAAATTTTATATATCAGATTTAACACTTCTTTTGAGAACACTTCCTATGAATTCTGTTTAATGTTACTATTTAATTATCTAAAAATATCTAAAGTCGCCGCCTGATTTAGTTACCAAACGTAAAAAGTGAATATATTTATATATATATATATATATATATACGTTTAAATATATTTATTTTTAAATTTTTATTAAAATATATATATTGAATATGTAAAAATGTAAGCAAATAATGTAAACAAAATAAAAGCAAAACGTATTCATCAGCTGATTCCCTTTTGCCCGCTCCCATAAAAATCAAACATAGGTAGGGTATGCAGGCACTCTCCGCTCGCAGAACACCGACAGCAGATGATTTGGTCTTAACTTTTCTGAACAACCTAAAAGTATTTGGTTTTTTAGTGTCACGAACGAAGAAATGCCCCGTTCCCATCTCAGACGATTAATTTTTATTCATTCGGATAAACATTTCACTTTTATCCCAGATTCTAATTTCTGAACAAATATAAAAAGTATTTTGTATATTTGTACGGTACCAAGTATGAAAAGTAGCAAAAGTTCGCCTCTTTGCGAATGATCTGATCTGAAAGGTCAATGAGAGCGAGAGCGTAAAGAGAGAGAGCTAAATTGCCGAGCATAGCCGAAACTTCCGGGCCTGTCGCTTAAAAATTTTTGTGTCCATTTTCATAGTATGAAATCACTACTCTATATGCTGTATGGTTGGTGGTATTATTTTCATCTATCACTTAATCCGTGGTGACGTGGAGAGTTCTGAGCTGATAGGTCAGCTAAATTTAGTGTTCCGCCACTGTAGATCATCTTATGAAATGCATGAACTCATTAGAGTTTTATGTGCTAATTATAATGTCGTGGTGGACAAAAAACATTTCGTAAAATAAAGTGATCTTAATATCCCATACGTCTTACCAACTTCCTTTGTAATGTGAACATTCCACGTGAGAAATCTATTGATGGTAAGTCCCAGATATATTTCTGTGACTACATGACTACAAAGAACATTCTTGATGCGCTGGAGATCATTAACATTTCATTTTCTTTTACTAATTAAGGCATTTTGATTTAGTTGGGCCTAAACCAAGGCCGTTGTTTTTTGCCCAAACGTTTAAAGAGTAGAAATGAGTCTTGGCGGAATCTATTGGTTTATTTGCTGACTATCTCAGACCCTTATACTGAGAGTATGATTGTATAGTTTTGTACCGCTTCTAATTTTAATATGTGCTCTTAGTATAATCGCCCTACAGATATGATAATTTTGCCAGGGCTTTTCGGCCGAGCGAATCGTTTTTCTTCGCTTAGGCCCAGTGTTATATAAGGACCGTATATTTTGTTTTGTTTTAATTTGGTCTTCACCGTATTTTAGGGAGTAAATGCTATCACAATCATGGTTATTACACGTAGTAGTTAAAGGACTAAAATAAGTTTTTTAAAGTCTCTTTAAGCTATTATCTGGGGGCTTAATTGTAAGTCAATGATATACATATGTCAGAAAACGAAGATCAAACTATAGATTTAATATTGTGTTACGTGATGTGGTAAACTGGGTTTTACCGATTTTGGTTAATTTCTAAAAAAAGAAATTAGATTTGACTATTTAAGGGATGTTTAGACACAAATTTAGATTGTTACTTTTTAGTAAGATGTATTGCTACCGCTCCACCATATTTCACGAATCAAATTGTAAACGTCACAATGAGCTATATCATTAACTAAATGGTTTGAGGAGAAACCAGGTCTTTTTTTTTTTTTTTTTTTTTGTTTTATTATTTATAAAGGTATACGGGGACATTCGAAGTCCCCTTTATCACCTTAGTTTCTATTGATTCAGCCCAGTTGGGCGCGCCTGCTGACCTATATAGGTGTAGCGTTTTCTATATTAACAATAATATAACAATATTATAACAAAAATATAACAATAATATAACAAATATAACAAATAACAATACAAAAACAATCAATACAATACAATCAATACACTGGACAAACATTCAACTATCTTAGTCGGTTTGGTGCTCTGGTGATCAGGTCCCGAGGGTAACGCCTATGGATCCTACTCGGTGGGCGCGTCCTGGTTAGCTCATTGGCCAGCCGGTTGCGATGCCGCTCGAGTCGCTCATGGTACCGACTAGAGTGCATGTTGATCTCGTCAAAGACCGTGGTCAGTAGAAACCAGGTCTCAGAAGTACATTTAAGGTATAAACATGAATGAACAGATATCTAAATTCTTATATTTTTCGCGTTAAACTTTGCGCTTTAATGTGACAGATTTTACGTCCAGATCTCTGTTTTGTGAGGACTTCCAGTATAGTATGAGTATTCGATCCTGCTGAATTTATATTATTCTTATCAGATGTCCAACGAGAGAAAGATAGATTTGTATGGATCTGATGGTAGGCGCTATCCTAGATGTCTAAAAAACAGAGCATATGTTGGGATCATCATAAAGAAAGAAAACAATTAGGAACGGGGGACGCAATAATATGCTGCGGGGATGTTTCTCCGCATCAGCTGTTGGTCCTTTGCTTTGGATACAGGTTAATTTGTGTGCCACCGACTATGTGAACATAATGAAATATTTTATGTTTATGACAATATGCAAATGAAATGGGAATTTATGCAGGATTACGATTCCAAACACACCTCTAAGCTTGTCAAAAAGTGGTTTCTCGATAACAAAATGGAACTTAAGGATTGGTCTGCAATGTCTCCAGACTTAAATCTTATTGAGTATTTTTGGGGAATTTTAAAAAAGCGTCTTGGTGGATATCAGATAAACATAAACCATAAATATGAGTATTGTATGGAAAAATTTAAAAATTTATATTTTTTATGGCCGAAAACATTAAATTAACTTTAAATATGATATTTTTTTGTTAAATGAATTAAATTGAATCCTCTTTTGTTGTTTATTTTAATAGAATGAAAAAGCAAGAAAAAAAAAGAATTTTTTAAAGTTTCAACCTGATATAGCCCCTTAAGCAAACAGTACATGAATAAATAAATATATGTCAGAACGGTAGGAAAATTATTTTTTTTTTTTTTAAAGTTACTCCGAAAAGCAGATTTTATGGATTTAAATTTTACACATTTTTCAAGTTTATCGGGCCCCTGCACAAAAATTACTTATCCAATACCATTACTTGACACAACCACAACCTGGTGCAGTATATAGACTAGTCATTTCATACAATGAAAATAGACAAACATTTTTCAGAGACAGGCGACAGGCCCCGCAGCTTAGGATATGCTCGGCAATTAAGCTCTCTCTCTTTACGCTCTCGCTCTCATTGACCGTTCAGATCAGTTTATTCGAAGCGAACTTTTGCTACTTTTCATACTTGGTATCGTAACGTATTTACTATTGGGTTAACGATAAAAATAAGATATTATATCTTTTTATATTTCAGCATACTTTTTATATTTGTTCAGAAATTCGAATCTGGGATAAGTGTGAAATGTTTGCTGCACGTCAGTAGTTAATTTCCTCGCAAACTTTACCTTTACTTTCTCCTATCGCTACTAACACCTAACCCTAACAAGCACGTGCTTGGTGTCGAAAGGGCCACTTGAGTGTACTGACCGTAGTGCATCAACGTTCATATAAAAAAAAAAAAAAAAAAAAAAAAAAAAAA
>VNJM01003618.1:0-34728 GCA_008042475.1 Drosophila kanapiae | reverse complement strand
GATTTGGTAGCAGACCAAGTAGCTCCAGGAATGTTAAAATCACCTAAAACTATTAAATGGTCTCTATCCGAAAGTCTATTGGAGACCGATTGGATAGCGGAAAGATGGTTCCAATAAATAGGAAGTTCCGACAACGGAGGAATGTAGGAACATGTAATATATACGAAACTTTGACTGATAGCTTTACACACAGGAATTCAACATCGTTGCATTCCTCAAAAACTAATAATTCCGACTTCAGTGTGGAGTCTACCGCTATGAGGACACCACCACCTCGGCGGATAGGCCAATCCAGCCTGTATAATGTGTAAACAGCTGTGTGCCCGGACATATCCGTCGGCAGATAGGATGCTGGACATCGGCCGCTGCCTGTCACCGCAGAGCCAGAGAGCCGCCTTTCCAGTCTGATCCTTGGCCCACACTCCTCCCTCTCCGACCCTGCAGGGTTCGCTCAGGATGGGGACGTCCGCCGAAACCTCTCGCACCGTCTGCAGAAGTAAGTCCTGGTTTAGTTGGATCAACTGCATGCTGTCCGTGAAAGGCCACCGCCGTTCCTTTCCGGGCAGGTTCTGGTGCCGGATCCTCTCTACCGGAACCTTCCTGCTTCGCCGCACCTGATGCAGCACCCGCTCCTGTCCACCGGGCTCTTGCACCTGATGGCGATGTGCCCACGCTCCAGGCATCTGAAGCAGCGCGGGGGACTCTCGCGCTCGCGCACCCTACATCTGGTCGATCCAATACGGACCACCCCAAGCCTCCTGACGTCTTTGGCCATGGAGTTCGGCAGGCTGATCACCGCTCTCCGTTGTGATCGAGTCAAGGTCGCGGATCACAAAAACGTTCACCTTTGACTCTTCCGTCAAGGCGCGGATCGATGCAGCTTCGCCTAGGCCCCGTTCTATGCTGTCCTTCATGACCTCTGCGCTCCCCGCGCTTCCTCTGGCCACCTCCAGTAGGAGGTTGCCGTTAGCGGTACGGGTGGGCGGACTGGACAGACCACCCCGCCGGCCAGTATGGCACAGACGCGGAGTGTATTTTGTAGACAAGTTATCCCTCCGCGATGAGCCATCGCCCAAAAGGGGGACTGGCGCTACGCGGAGAGGGATAACGTGCGGAGAGCGTTTTCCGGGGCGTCGATCGGTGGCCGGGGATTTCTCCCCGACTGCATCGATGCAACATCGTGCGGGCCGCCACCTTGCCAAAAGAGCAGCGCGCCAATAATTGGGGAAAAGGGGCCCGTTGAGGCACCCCACTCACCCCTCTCCTACGAGGTGAAGACCGTCGTCCAGACGCCGGGAGCTGCCGCCGCCGTCCCGGCAGACCGCGTGAGTACCGCCGGCGCACAGTCCCTCGCTGTCTCTCCATACAGTACGCATTTTTTCGAAGCCGTGGCCGCCCCCTTTCGATCTGAGGCGGAGCACCGAGGAAAACGCGCCCACTCCGTTCGACGTAAAGCACACTCCCTCCGGGTGTGGGGGCGTGGTCGAGTGTGTGTGTGATGCAGTGGAATTTGCAATGCCCACATTGAAAGTAGCAACTTGGCAAAATTATTGTCAAGAGTTTTTCTGTGGAGTTCCGATTATGTGCATGAGCAGCTGTGGCTGTTACTGCGTTCCTGTTTTGTGTTTTCTACTATCGGCCCGGTACGTTCGCGACTTAAAATATTAATCATATTCATAATTTTTCTTATGCTAGGGATATTTTATTTCAATTATTAGTTTTTAAGGAAAGCAACGATGTTGAATTTCTTTGTGTAAAGCTATCTGTTAAAGGTAGTCGGAGGTTGAACAATTTTATATCAGATTTTAATTGGTCCGATTTCTATATGTGCACTGACATGGCTAACGCTGTAGATATTTTTTACATGAATTTTGTCATGAATTCCTTTTTTAACAACTGTGTTCCGTTGTACTATTCGTCAATCTCCAACAAGCTTGGATTAATGAAGAGTTGACGAGGCTCAAAAAAATAAAATGCAATCTCTATTCTAAATTTATACATACAGGTTCTTAATGTGTCTTATCTCGCTATTTAGCAGCTAGATCTAATTATTCCGAGCTAAACGCTCAGTGTTACAAAAACTATCTAACTCGTTGCAGGGTGCAGTTCTCGCAGGACCTGAATCAGTTTTATTTTTTTATTTTGTCAACACTAAACGTAAGCCCATTACACATACTACCGCGCTTTCGTTTGAAAATGATCAAAGACAAGACAATGATCAAACAATCGCCGATCTTTTCGCTTAGTTTTTTCGAACTACTTATTCTTCGTCAGTAGATTCAAGCCACCCCTATTCTTACAAAATGTCCAACTCGAACCTAATAATCAGTCCTAGATTAAACGAAAGTTCTCTTCATTTTGATCTTCAACGTGTTAGACCTATTTACTTTAAGTGTTGAGCCAGATAGATACCCGGTATTAAACAGACTTCTCCTTTTGATTTACCAGTTTCAATCAAATTTGTCAATAACTTTTTCACTTCCAATCTGGTGCCATTACACAGTTTTAGTTGATTCATATTTCTCAATAATATAATCAAAGTACATACTTTCAGATTCAAGCGATGCGGTGGTATCCCAGCCGGTTCCAAAGAATTACAAATTGGATAATTTATTCATGATTCATAACTGTCGACTTGCATTTTGCTATCACCAATTTCTAAATATTGTTTTGAAAACTCATGGGCAGTTGCATCATTATGTAGGTGAATACGCATTATAATGTTCAGTGTCAATTTCATACATATCTCCAAAAAACTGATGACTTCAAACAGGCATTTCTGTCAACAGCAGGAGTTGATCGAGGAATAAAAGGCAACGTTTGATGTAAGTCCAAGAAGGTGTTTAATAAATGCTTCTAGTGATTTTGTATTCGCCATTGTGCACTCATCCCATAGAATATTTGACGTTAATCGCAAAACTTTTGTCATAGCAGTATTTCTCGAAATATTGCAAGTTGGTCCGACCTTCCACCACCTTCTAATAATGTAGCAGCAATTCCAAAAGATGCAAGAACCAATGCAATTTTCTGTTCCGATCGAAAAGTCGCTAAAATCAATTTTATATATATATAATTAAATACTTGGGTTATTCGTAAGTTAAAAAAATATAATTTTATTTAACCGAATTATTACAAGATATTTGTGAAGAACACCGACCGATTAATTTCGTGTCTCAAACTGAACTTAACTTATTACAATAGGAGGGCTGACGATCAAACCTCGGTTTCGAGCTTTACTGGATCCTGTTGGATTCTAAGAGAGAGCTTAATTTGTGGAGTGTGGTGAAATAATTTCTTTAATTTCTCTTGGATCTAAGTGCGTTCGCTCTTGGATACAAGTACTCTTCTGAAATTCGATAATTTTGTTTGTGAGTTAGCGGGTCCAAAGTCTAGGTGCATTTGCCCTTGGAAATTTGATAATTCTGTTTTTGAGTTAGCGAGCCCGAAGTCTGAGCGTGTGAATCAGGAAGGGATGTTTAGTCTACCACTGATAGAGTTGTTCAGTCTACTGATGCGAGTTTGTTTAAATAAGTAGGCATGTGCAAAGTCTGTGGGACTGTGACTGATGTGAGTTTGTTTAAATAAGTAGGCATGTGCAAAGTCTGTGGGACTGTGGATATGTCACTATATATATATAATTCACCTGCATTATTGGAAACGGCTTGCATGATGACACATTATACATATATATACATGTTTTTTTTTAATACTCAACTTGGTTGCATTTAATTGTACAAATAAACTTAAATTATAAGAATTGACCTCCGGCTTATGTTGCAATTCACGATTAAACAAATCATGTATGTCACGATTTGGTGCGGTCATACCCAAATGCTCCACATATCTTCAATTATTATTAAAGCTTCGTTGTACATTCCCAAGGTAATCAACAAACCATGATTTCTTATATGATGACGCATACGAATTAAAATGTATCAGTTTTGTATGATTGGAAAAATGCGGTCAACGTAGTCGCTGGTGGTTGTGTTCCTCTTTTGAATACATTTGTTTCATGAAAATACTTTAGCCATTATCAAGATGCACAGCCAAGTGAATTGGAAACGACATAATCCTCCAGACATCTTCATTACAACATATATAGCGCCCCATTTGATACTGAGTAATTTCATCATATCTATTATCACCAGCAACACCGAAATTAGCCATATCGCCCCCTTTATTTACATACTTGACTGAATTACAATATTCCACATTTATATGAGCATTAAATATTTTCGATAATAATGGACAATACAATACAACCCGAAGATTATCAACTTCAACGTCCTGATAACGCATTCTAATGGTTGCCGTTTTTGCCATTATAATTAGCTGATCTATTATCATTATTGTGTTTGAAATCAATTTTCTTTGGTATCGTTTCTTATACTTTCCATCAATCATTCATGGAAAATTTATATTTATTCAAACTTTTTATCATGAGTTATTTCACGTTGTCGTTAAAAATATGGTCCTCACCGCACGGCATATATATCAACTTATAATATAGTTTACCTCATCTCAAGATATAATTTGGTTCTTGTTCTTGACACTAACTCTTTTTTGTAAATGTAGACCTAAAAATAAGTGACCTGACATTAGAAAATTACTCTGAAATTATATCAAATCTTTATCAAATCGTGGATCAATCATTGGTATATTGATATGGTAGCCATCGTCATATCTTCGTTATATTAAGATGCAGTTCCGAAACACGATGCAATTGATAATTTCTGCGGTGAAGTACAATATCACGGGATTGAAACTGATCGTCAAGAATAAGAACTGCAGCCACATCAATTGTCGGTACATTGAATCGCATTGCATGTTCTCCAAAAGGTGTTCTATCAACCCCTAATACAATTTTGTTATTATTAGATGGCATACGATCGAGAGCAATAACGAAACAGCTTGATGATACATCTGGCCCTGAATCTGTAACATGTATGCAATTTTTGCATACATAGATTGATATAATCATGGGAAACATGGGACAATCCTGTTGAGGTATTTACATTAAAATTCGACATGAAATGATCTATAATAATTTTAGTAGCACTAAAAGTCATTTGAAATGCCGAATCACAATGTGGTCATATTGCGTCCATCATTCCAATGTACATACTGTAATCAATCTGAGTGTTACAATTAAAAGTAGCACGCAGCATTTCAGCCAATGCGTGATCACCGTGCAAGATTCAGTACAAGTACAGGGTCAACAGATCTATTCTGTGCATGCGATGCATTAAGCTTGTGCGCGTTTATCTCTAGTTTGAGATCGTCTTAATAATCTTAATAATCTCTTGATTTGCATAACGTATTTGCCGGCCTATGTTTGGTCGTCTTGCTCGTGGCATTTTATCTTAATATATAAAAATATTATTAAATAATTCACTATTAATTAATCGGTGAGACTGACCCGTTTGTTTGAATACAATAAACTATATTTTGAAAAATATAAACACAAAGCTATACTTATCGCTGCAAAAATTATATTACATATGATAACATTTAATGTATTTGACAGAAATAACGTCACTTTGTTTGTCATCCATTGTTTTGCCTTCCCGAAATCTCTTCACTAAAACCTACTTGAACTTTACACTATGGTATCAGGGGTTCAAATTGGCATTTAAGTAATAGTATTTAAGTATTAGAAAATTTTTTGTATATGGGAGATTTTGCATATAGAAGTTATTTGTACGCTGTCATTTTACGTTAAGACTTACCATGTAGATTACCTAAAACTAGTGTCAAGTAATAAGCGCCTAATAAAGCGCCAAGTAATGTATTAAAAAACTGCTATAAAAGTCGATCGATGTATAGTCATTTCATTAAATTTCATTATTTTATATACATATTATATCTGACTCAAATGCAAATCAAAGACCCCAACCAGCTCGACATTTAACCGAGTTTTTGAATTTATAACGGATTACATTATGTACATTATGGGTACGGTACAAATAGGAAGTCCATAAAGAATGTTATAGAGAACTCTTACGGTCGCCGCAGTGTTTTTTACGCTTATCAACACCATATCAATACCATATAGGGGTAACTGAAAACACTGCAAACAGAAAAACATGTATAAAATAGAAGTCCCTCTAATAAACCTAATAGAGGCATCAAACATTAAAGTCCTTCAGTTCGATAATATTACTAAATTTACATGTAGAACGATTACCATTTTTCCCGTGCCACACCATTCTGCAACTATAGAAGAACGTAGTAGTAGCTGAATGCAAAAATGTATTAGCGGCCACGGAGTGCATGCTCACCCCTTTTATGAAATAGATCCCGCATGTATACTTAAGTACTATAAAAAAAAAAAAAAGGAAATCAAAAAAATTCGGACAATTTGAATTTGTTTTGAAAATGTATACTACATTGTTCTAGTTTTTTGATATCACGACCTCTTTTTACGGATCTCCACCTTTTTTTTGGTAATATTGCTAACAAAGACGAGGTCAAATAGGCTGTCATATGATTTTTATGCAATTAATCTTAGAAACATAATTGTAAGAGCATCGATAAATCGTTTTGACTTTCTTAAAAAAGAAATAACTAGGCTATAGTCATAGATTTATTTCTATATATAGATTTTCTATGAAAAGTAAATACATATGACAAAAAATTGTGCAGACGTGGATGGAAGTTATTAAACAATACAGTTTCTATGTATGCTGAACTTTTGCAACATCTTATTTGTGTTGGCAGCACTAATGGGTAGGCCGGGGAAAAGGGGAGAAAAGGTCAGGCGCAGGGAAATCCCGCCAGCCACACACCCCGTACCCTCGCTCACCCGATGATGGTGGTGATCCCTCGGTGCTGGATGCTTGATGTCGGATGCGGTATGCTTCCGTCGCTGGTCACTCGCGACACGGAACACGGTGGTTGCTTCGCGCGATGACTTGCGGGCACACGTCCGGGGTATTTGGCACTTCTGAACTGACTCCCTCTGCCCAAAACTTGCCCTTGGCCCAGTGCCCTACTTCTCGTAGAACTCCGGCCGTCTGCGCTGATCCAGCCTCGGCTACCGCTGCTGTCGCTGGCCTCGCTCTCCTCCATTCTCCGGTTGCTATCGGCTCCCGCTGCCGACGACGGCTCCCGCGCGACGTCGGCTCGCCTGCCCAGACGCCGTTATCAGCAGTCGGCTGCTGCGACGCTTGCTGTGACGACCGCTGGGTCTTCGCCCTCGGTCGCAGCGCCCTGCTGCCGGCCTCCAGCGCCAGTGCCCGCCATCGTGCTAGCTGCAGCCAGCTGCCCTGCACTCGGCGCCGATGCCCTCGGCAGCGGTCCTCTTCTCTGCCGCTTCCGGCGGTTGTCCTCTTGCTGCTGTCGCCGTCGGTTGCGTACCGGCCGTCGTCTCTCTCTCTCTCCGACGCTGTCGACTCCCGATCTCCGCTCGCTGCTGTTGCCGTCGCCGTCGCACAGTGTTTGCGCCAGTATGGGAGTAGCGGCCAAAAATACTTCTAGTTGTTATATTGCTGCGAAATTTTCCCCAAAATTCTATAAAAATGTTTTCATTATAGCAACAAAAAATTGGATAAATCGCGCGACTATTTCCTGTAGCGACCATACAAAATATAGGACCAAATTTGGAACGCGCTCATATTTTCAGTTTCTAACGTTTTTTTTATTAAAATATTATTACATATAAATAATATAATTATTACAAGTAAATGACATAAAAAAAAAGTCATAATAATAATAAGAAACGAAAATACAAATTATAGCCAAAGAAAATAAAATAAAAAAAAATAAATAATAGCAAGGTATATTAAACTGAGTCATCGAGTAGTTCAAATGCTGATGCTGATAAAACGGACTTTTTAGAATGTGGGAACCTTCTTTGGCCGGTAATATAAGAATCCGAATGCAAAACGAAGCATTTTTTTTGCAAATGTATTCAATACATTTCGTTAACACGGCCATCTCGGACACGTAGCCAATGTTTTCAATATTGCTGTTTACATGATCGATGGCCTTCCGTAATTTTTCTGCATTGGTGCCGATTGCTGTACACCAATAACTGAATATGTACAACCGAGTGAAGACACATTGAAAAGAGTCACCTACCAACATTAAATTAATAAAGAAATGAAGCTATTAAAATTAAAATTTAAAGCTTATAAGAACATAAAACACGAAAGACTTACACAAAGACCTTGAAGAAAAAAAAAAACGATGTTGTTGATTATGCACACATCTGCAAATATCTGCATCTAGCTTTACCTTTTTTATACCTTAATATATTAACAAATAAACTGAATAAAAAAGGAATCGGGGCATCTTGGGGGATCATAATTAAAACTTTACGTAAACATAAAAAATACGGATACAAAAGATACTAAAAATATAGCAAAGTAAAGAATTCATTTTATAATAACGACAACACAACTTAGCTTTTATTAATATTGAAACTTAAAAATAATACCTTTAACTTCAAAATCCATTTTATATAAAATAAATTAGGCAGCGTAATTAGTTGACTGAACACTTTGAAGTTCGCTTTTGTTGTGAAATATTCTCTATGCGTGCAGCTGCGCTTTGCAAATGATTCTTCAATTCTATTTTTAGAAAGTCCCGTTAAATATAAAAAAAAAACCGGTTTGATATGAAGAAGCTTGGTCATTTTAGAGGCGATTTGGTTACTTTTCGCAAATTTTTGTTATGATTTTTTTAATTTTGTCCTATGGGCGCAACCGCTGTAGCTCCTCTCCCGATGCGTACTGCTGCTCGGGCCGAATGCGGAAGCAAAGCTTGCGCAGCTTCCCTCCGTGGGTCTCATCGCTATCTTCCTCAGCGTATTTACTAGGGCCTTATCGTACTAGCTGTCGGTCTTAATATAGGCCGCCCTCCGTGGGCCTTACGCCGCTCTCCTTGAGCCTTCCTCCGCCTCCGTGGCCAATGGAAGTGACTTCGTCACAATACGTGCGAAGGTCGCATTGAACATTTTCCTGTATATAGAAACGAAGAATTTACAGCGACTTCGAGCAAACCATGTTGGTGATCCTCGTACGGTGCACCGGATTAAAAATCGTCGAATCTTAGATTAAAATATGCAATGTTTTTTTAATTTAAAATTTTTTTGGTTTTCATTTTACAGGCTTATCCCAAGGAGCCTTTTTTGTCTTTCTAAAGAATAATAAATAAGTTTTTCCAGTCAAATTTCTAACATGAAATTTTTATTTTTATATATAACTAATAACAATGTCGAATACCAAAAAACGATACACTTTTATTTATTTGTAAACCTAAGACTCATATTTGCAAATTTGCACAAAATTAAAAAAAAAAAAAAATCGAAGTTTTAACGACTTTTGACCTCTTCTACTTTAATTACGATATTTATAAATCTTACTAATGGAGGTCAATTTACAATCCATCGATTGTATTATCTTCTTTTTAATTTGATTCGGATTAAATTCATCCTAAAAATGTGCTATAACTTAGTAATAATAATAACTTGTATTGTCGTTCCTTACAGCATTGGTTTGTAGGTTAGTATTATTTCCTATGTAATTATTTAACAATATACCAATGTCACATAGTTAATATACGATTACACTGGCTTATTAACGGCATCCAGTAACGAGTTATTTTTGCTTGGATTTATGGATACAAATGAAAATTGTGCCTCTAAATAAGAATTACCCTTAAAGACATTTTCTTTCATGTAAATTGTAATCTATATATTATTAACTTTAATATTAGAATTACTCACTGGAAACAATTATTTCGGGTCTAATTTAAAAATAAAAAATAAAATACAATGCCCAGATACATTTATAAGTCAATTTCTAACGTTTCTGGCGTAAGAAGCATTGGCTCGCTATGGTTGTCATCGACTAAAGATGAAAGATCATCGTTAATCAAACTTCCAGACAAATCGGTGGAACTCTGTTGATCGTCACAAAGAGACTGCTGGGAAGATGTCAATAGCAGCGAATCATGATTATGTTCATCTCTAAATTCCGAATTATTAACACAATCCGATAATCTGTGATGGCAACTTTCGTGTTTATGATTTAGGTTATTATGATGCAAGTAGCACGATGTACAGTCATCAGATAAAGTTCTATTGCTGCTGTTGGTTTTGAATAAACCATTCGCCTCCGAAACACTGGTCTTCAGTTTAAAATTAGACGAATGTGATACCAATGACATCATGTGACTATGTGATGATAACATTGGATCGCCGCCTTGCACAGGATGCTTACAATCCTCCATTAATTCGTCAATCTGATTCATTCCCATATTAACGTCGTTACTATTAATCTCGAAACGCTTTTAAAATAAATTTTAATTAAATATAAATAAAAAATAAACAAAAAATAACAAATTAAGAGACTCACTTGATTTTCCACAAGTGAGCGTCGGCTTTGAGAAACATTTGGTGACAGACTGGAGCTTTTGATAAATGCATTAGCTTGCGTGGGCGCTGATACTGATGTTAATTGGTAATCGAAAACAGACTTGGCTTGAATTTCCAGATCCTTAAAAGTTTAACATAGTTAAATTTAGCTTTTAAATATATGTTAGCGCCAGAGCTCTTAAATAACAGTTGACAGTGGATATTCTATGTTTATGCCCTTGAATGTTCTTCGTTGCTTTCAATAACCGCACATTGAAATATACATAGATGAAGAGAAACAAGTAAAATGAAATGCTCACAATCTTTAAATATTAACGTTTCCCTGCGGTCAATGCTGCAAATTAAAAAAAAATACCAATTTTCAAAATCTGTGTACTAAGTCAACTCTTATTTTTTCGAGATCTAGTTTAAACATATTCAAGTAATTTACCCTTATTCTAGTCATAAGTTTCCGATTTTGGAGCTCAATTTGACGCTGACGGCACTCGTTTTGCCTTAAGCGTGCTACCTCATGTTTCAAACATTTAATGTAGTCAACAGAAGACTTTAAGATTGTTCCCTTATTTGGACGAATATCGCGAACCACTTCATAAAAAGCCTCACTGCCTTTGGGTAAAAGGGTACCGAGCTCCTTGATTCGGTCATTAATATTGAAACGTCGCCTTCGCTCAACTAAAGAGAAGTGTAATTATTTATATGCCATAATCTAATTCGGAATATTATATATGTGGAAATATTTACTCATGTTATGATTATCCTTTTTTTGACGATCTTTTTGCATTGCATTTATTTCAGCGTCTGTCAAACTTTGTGGCTCCTGTTTAATTGATAGCTCCGAGTTAAAGTTTTGATCAAAGTTAAACGAATCATTTTGCAAAATATCGTCGAAAATATCATCTGGCTAAAATAAAAAAAAATTAGTAAATTTTTGAATTGCCATTTACTGTTAAATTATGAATACAAGATATACAGAACTGAAGAAAAACGAATTTATAGTAATACTTACATCGCTGTCGAATGAGGGAAGCTGTAGAAGTGAAAACAAATAATTATTTTATTACATATAAACAAAAAAAGAAGCTAACTTCGGGTTGCCGATGTTTGTATACCCATTCAGTTTGTAAGTTTACTTAATAAAAAATGCGATTTTAATATTATTAAATTATCAAATAAATTTATGTTATTTGTATTTATGTAATGTTATAAGATAAAAATAGCTTTATTCCGAGTTTTGTGCCTATATATTGAGGAAAAACAGCGTTATGCCAATTTTAATATTATATTATTGATTAAATTATAATTATTATATTATTATAATCATTATATTATTATGACCATTCTGAAATCATATCTCAAAGTAGATGGAAATATGTAAAAAACTGAATTTTTAATTTTGTTTCTAATAATTTTGAGAATATTTTGAGAGTTATAAGCGATAATCTTCCGGACTATGACGGACTATCAGACTAAATAAATGAAAACATTGTTTCACCCAGCTAGATCTAAAACTGAGCTAGTAGTTTATTATGAAATTGACAGACCGATATAGTTAAATCGACTCTTCTGTACTTTTATTACTATATGACTAAAATTATGTTTCCCTTTACAATAGTACAATAAAGAAAAGGAATGTCTCTAACTCACTTCCGATGCGCTAGTAGCCACTGAGCTTAAGCTGGGCGATATAGGTGCCGATGTTGATTGCAAAGAACTTCCGGTACTTCTTATAGAACTAATCATTCCGGCTGAAAGACGCGGCGCATTTGTAGAAGATGTTAAGCTTGAATTACCCTTAACAAACCCCAACTGTGTAGTTTTACTAATAATTGCAGGGGAAGATTCTCCGCCGACATTATTATTAATACTTCTCAATAAAGCATTTTGTTCATTGGGATTACATTTATCACTTCGTAAATAATTGCAACCAAATGGTGAAATTTGCATTGAATCGTCGACGGAATGTACATTTGTACCACATTTCACATTCATAGCGATATCACATTCTAAAGAGGAATTCTGCTGTAGATTGCCAGCAGATGCCGAGTTATTTGTAATTTTCATCTATGATTATTATAATAATATAAGATAATATAATAGATAATATAATTTTGTATAACAAACTTACGTCACTGCATCCCCAAATGGAAGGTTTAAAAGATTCACTTAGATATTGCCGCACTTGGTTCTTCTGCTTTTGTATGACATGATACCTTGTGGGATTTTCTAAAACAGTACTGACCTATGTAACAAGAAAACCGCTGTTAACTTAAATTCATCCCAGTTGTCTCATATCATATCAGTTATCTCACCTGCAGCACTTGTGGCGGAACATCAACGCCAATACTTTGAAGAGGAACTTTTAGTTTAACAGGACTTGAACGATTCTTTTGCACTATTTGTGACATTTGTTCCAAACTCGAAGATCCACTACCACATGCGCTGGTGCTGCAACTATCTATAAATTCCGTTTCAGTAGATCCCAACATTAAATGAAGTTTTTGATCAGAATCCAGCATTTGTTGTTGTATTATCATCTGTTGCTGTTGTTGTTGCTGATGTTGTTCTCGTTGTAATTGGAGTTTCAGTTGCGTTCGGGAGGTGGGCGTGGCAGTTTTAAATGTGGGTCTGCCAATGAAAAATTATAAATATGTAATGATTTATAAATATAGCCAATATTTTTAACCGAAGAAATGGGTGAGCCCAATGATTTAATATGTACCTACCCACCCGAAACTGGAGGGAGACCCACTATACGCGGTTCTTTAGCTTCGGTGTCATCAAAATCAACAATACTTGGATCCATTTCTAAAATCATTTCCAAGTCTTTATCAATGCCAACTGTGACACGGATATTTGTGGTAGATTCACAATGAATCTGTGATGATCGCGAGATTAAAGAAGAATGCAACGACGTTATGTTCATATCATCATTTTTAGAACAAACTGTGCTTAAAGGTTCCTCGCCAACTTCGATTTCCATCGAACTTCGATTAAGTTCTATATCGTCCTTTTCGTTTTGTGACATCTGTAAAGTCTGCACGCGCCTTAAAAAGTCCTGAAATTCTAGGATTCGTTCTGAATATGTATCTTTTGTCATATTTTCCCTATCAACTTTATTTTCCGCTGTTGTTGATAGGTGATTTACTGGATGTAGGTCTGTTTTTTTTGTCATACTCTTTTTGCTCCAGTATGAAAACATTTTTTTTAAAACAATCTATATACACAAAATGTCAAATATTACAAAAGACCTTGATCTTCTATCTTAGCTAGAGATTATGAAAAAGAGACTGTTCGGTTTGTCTTAAACATGCTTCCCCACAAATATACAGAGTATATTATGCGACAAATTTTTAAGGTTTCGCAATTCTTAATTCTCTTCCAAAATTGTACACAATACATACTGCTAAATGTATGTTTAATTGGTCCTTAAAAAATTATTAATTATATTCTAAATAGGCAAAATTTTCTATTATACTTAGATTTTTAAAACAATACGATTACTAAGAGAGAGAAATTAAGCAATTCTGAAAAACCACCTTACACATTTTTACCCATTTATTATATATTTTGTATGTACTTTGATTGTATTAGACTGAACACAAGCACATTATTTCATTTTGTTATGTGGAGCAACATTCAGATGGAGGCATGTACTTATAAAAATATGTACATACATATATACACGATTCAAATAGAATAGGGTGTACCTAACTATTATTAATATTAAAATGATCTGCTTAATTGTGTTGTACTTCTAATTAAATTCAAATAAAAATTAAATAAGAAATTACTCAGTTTTATTCTACTTTAGAAAGAAGCTAATATATTTTGAATTTTTCAAAATTACTGTCTACTGTGAGCTCTAACACTGTATAGGGCATTTGTTGATCGATTTATTTATTTGAATGAAAGGAATAAGAATATAAGTATAAAAGAAATGTGGACCCGTTAATAGCGTATATTGAAAAACCGATAAAAATTTATTTGGCTACATAAAATATGGCGTACCACCCGCTTTTTATTCTGAACCATGCTTTGCCCAGGTTATCTACATACATATTTAAGTACATAAATATTATAGAGAATGGTTTTACAAAGATCATGTGGATCATGTGGAAATGGCTAATTTTTTAACAAAAAGTTAACCTATTGATACTTTATGTACCAAATCATGCATGGGCAGCAAATATAACGGAAAGAGCCACTGCGCAGCGATCCAAAAAATTAAACTCACCGCCGCGACCCATCCCAGTCATAAGGCAGGTAGAATGTGCGTAATGTTATGTTTCTGTTCTTTCGTGCCCCCCTAAGATGAACAACTTAAGAACAAATCACAACTTTTTTTCAAACTCGAGATCGCGGGCATCGAGACCTTTTTGTCTCCTCTTTGACATCTATTTTAAAACAGACTTTATTCTTGTGTTTCATGGATCGCTGGGCACGAGGGACGGTATTCAGTGACAACTTGCTGACGCCTCCCAAAAAATATAACGGAAAGAGCAACGGGAGCTGAAATAAGCACTACTCGACCATCGTTGTACAATTGCTTAATATGTAGCAAAAATATCAAATAAAAACATGAAAAAGTTGTTCTGCTTGCATTTAGAGAAAATCGGAAAAGAAGGAAAATTTAAAGAAGTAGCCAGAGCTATAAATTCTATACAAAATAAGTAAGTATACTTATTCTTGTTCGGAACATTGAAAAAAATCTATAATTACAAAGCAATATATTTTGCAGCTTAGTGTCAAAATCGAAATGAGTCAAAATAATTTGTAGTTTATTTGTACTATATTTTTTCATCTCAACTTGTTAACAGGTGTTTTTGTTTGATATTTAAGGATTTTGCTTAATCTTCTATGGTAAATATGAAAAACAACAGTTTTAAAAAGTTTTTTTCAAATTAAATATTTGTTTGGCGATTTTAAAGTTTATAGCGTTTTGTGCATGTTTCTATTTGGCTATGCATGTATATATGTATTTATTTTAATTTTTTTATTTTATTAGTAGGTATATAAATTGGAATTAAGAATATAAATTGTATAGTACATTAAGTATTCGGAATCGCAGATTTTATTAATAAATAATATTTTTTCGGGAGGTCAATGTTTTCCACTGCCCATTTTATCCAAAGAATAATCAAATGAAGTACATATAACCGTAAAATCCGTACTTAATTTTTATGCCAACGTGTGCTTTTTAAGTGACCGTTAAGAATTGCAGTTGATAAGATCAAGTGAAAATAACAAAGCAACAAAATGTAACGCAATACATTTAATAATAATTTTAATATCTTGCAAAATGTTCGTAGAGTTGTGGATTATATATTTTCAAGGAATATAATCGCACAAGTTCATTAAAAAAAATGGTTAATTATAGGTTTTTTAATTTTATTAAGATAAAATATTTAAAGGCAAAGTTATAAGCATTAAGAAATACCTATTAAAAAACACATATCACGTTTCTGTAGCTTTAGTCGTTTGTTATGGGAGAGCTTTTCTCCGAGAGGATCAAACAGATGAAAAGTTGTTCACCCTGTTCAACAAAGTTAATGTATGTAGTTCCACGACTCTTTTATAAACAAGAGGTTTAATACATATGACAAGCAGACGAACAAAGAAACAAAGGGACAAACGTTTCCATTTGAAAAAGCCGGTTCAAATCTCGTATTTGAATATCGCACGGAGTAGCACATTCCGATATCGGCGTTGTTTGGCATGAATTTAAAGCTAAAATACAAAAAACTGCAACATTTTAAGAATTTTTTCCCTACCGACCGCAAAAGCTAAAATTTTAATTTTCGCATGATCATATCCGCTTTTGAAACATCTTAGTAAGCAGTTTTAAAGAACTGCAACAAAATATATAAATGGTTCTGATCGGGCAATGGTAGCAAACTTTCAATTCAAAGCTCACTTTGCTCCTTAGATAACAAAACAACAAAACATATTGACAATAGGCATCATCAAATAGGCTCGCAATCTTACAGTATCTTGGGCCACGCACAAAGAAATATATTGCACAGTTAGCCGCGACCTCTGCACTGAGTGAAAAAATTGTGATTTGTTCTTTAGACGTTCTTCTTAGAAGGGCACGAAAAATGAAGTAAAGTGACTGAAGAAATTGGAATTACCGAATTTAAAAGGCGAAAATTTTTATTTTTGGCAGTGTAGTCCCTTTGCGCACACAATCGACCTTTGTCACGATTGCGCCTGGTCGCGGTGGTTAGATTGTCCCTTTTTTTTTTGTCTGTCTGCTGTCCCGATGCGTGTTTGCTCCCTCCCTTACATTTTTTGCCCTTGCTTGTTCTATATACATACATATGTACATAAAAGTTTCTTTGCGCAACACACTCCGTGTGCTCATCGTCACTACGTCGACTACTGTCATCTATGTACATACATATGTACATAGAAAACGTTGACGATATTGTAAGATCTTCAATAAGACATTCTGCAATAGGTAAATAAAAAGGTCAGAACAACCTTAAGCACTGGTGAAGAAAATTTTCTTTCTAGTTTAAAAACTGGCGTTAAATCGTTATACTTTAAATTATAATATTAAACAATCACAACCGGACTTAGTTATAATAAAACAATAGTTTATTTTTAAATTTGTGCTACTTGTTGAGGGAAAAATAAAAAAGGGTATAATAAATTTGTAATTTTTATACATACATGTGTATGTATGTACATATGTACATATGTACATTAATAGATAATCAATCATTTCGATGTTCATATTAATTGTAAAGGTATGCGTTTGAATGTATGTGTCTGAATCTCGGTTTTTGTGTTTTAATACATATGTACATACATCGATGTACATATGTATGTATGTATGTATCTATATATATATATATATACATACATATATGTATACATGTAAGTATACATGCATACAAATATACGTTTCCCTGATAAGATTATTAAACTGCGCTAATCATATATCAAATAATGATGCTTGCACGCACATCTATATGCTCCTTTATTAATTTTAACACTCGGTAGGTATATTCTGATCGTGAAATGTTAACCTTAACATCGTACATATATGCGTATGTATATTTATACATATGTATGTATGTATTTCACAATACTTACATTTCATCGGATCGTAAAGACCGGGTTGATGATTTTAGTTCATAGAATTCCATATTATCCGAACTGCCCGCTACTGTGACATTTGGCAGAAAATCCATAGTTTCGTTATCATTCAGCAGACTGATATTTAAATCGAACTCGATATCAAAACCCAGATCGATACCCGATTCCGTCATTGTATTTGCAGTGGGAAAAGTACGCTACAAACAAACATTTAATAACTCATTTCTCAATTAAACTGGGATTTATTAAGATAATTTTTTAAAATTTTCCATTCCACGCTCTTAGGCGTCATGCTAGACGAACTAAAAATATATTTTTTGGAACGAGTACCCAAAAAATGTCATAACACGAAAAGAGCTTTCAATAGCGGTGAGAAAAGTAATGACAGTAAGTGATCGTGATAGCACGAATAGCGGCGGGTAAAATGTGAGTATGCGAAGAGGATGGTATATATCGTCTCCTATGTATACACTTTTACATTTTTAATATGTATGTATGTATGTATATAATAAAATGTATTTTTGGTTCATTGTAAATATATAGTGAACAAAATTTATATTTACACTAAAATCTTTTATAAAGATATTGAAGATTTTTAAAACTAATTTCAAAAGAATATGTACATATGTAAATATGTAAATAGTAATAGTTGTCAAAAGTACAACAATTAAAAATATTGCTTCGGAACTTTCAATTCCTCTCGTCCCCGCATAACTTAGTGTAATCATGGTCGTCACTTACAGTTCCCTTCCAGTTCGCTGTGTGTGACCCAAGTCTGAAGCTTTGTAATCGGATCACTCCGATTGTGCTATCCCATTGAAAGCGAAGGGAAACTGCGGTATGTAATTTGAAGTGCGTATTTCAGCTAAGTTAAGTGATGTACATTTATAGAATAAAACTCTTGCTTGCTAATTGCTAACTGTTATGGAAAGGCGATCGTTTGCTTGTTAAAGGCTTTACCCCGGGATAGCAAGGTCGGCGTCGTACATATTTTTTTCGCATCTCTATTGGCATCGCTTATTGGAGACGATGCCTACATCACTCTCGCCCCGGCGGAGCCCGAGATTTGATGTTTCGAGCGCTCCCGCAGCTCCGACCACCACGGCCACGGACGGCCGATCGGCAGCGGCCACGGACTCCGGGGGCAAGTGGAATTCCTGCAAAGGCAAGTGGTAGTCTTCAGCCTGATGGATCAGGGCAGATTACGGATTCTACGACTTTACAAGTGGCGACCCTAATGGAAAGGATCTCGCACTTAGAGTAGGAGTTGGCCAAAGCAAGGGTAAGTGAAGGACAAGCAGATGCGAATGGTGCAGCGAATACGCCGCCATGTTTGAGTGAAACTGTGCCATGTAGAAGTGCAGCTTCGCAGCAGGCAGTGAGTGAGAACCTGCAACGGCAGTCATTGAGTGATCTGAAACAAGAGATTTGAATTTCGCAATCTTTAGATGGACAGTTGCCAGCACAATTGAGTGCATATTTGCCGCCACAATTGTGTGGAAATTTGGCACCCACACCGGGTAGACATTGTGCAAAAGGGCAACAAGTCACACAGACCTGTACAACAAGAACTATAAGCCATTCTCCGGCATTTTGTGTTACCGCCACGGTGCAGCTAGAAATTGGTTACGTTCGGACACTAAGGGAGCCACAACGCAACTTGGAGGTATCTGCGTTCATGGAGACTACGGCGGGCTATCAGTGTACAGCATTGGAAAATAAAGCCTTAAGGGGTGAGGCTCGAGCTGCTCATCCGCCCCAGCAACATGCAAGCTGTAATAGATCAGCTACGATTCCGTCCGGAGCAACTGATACGTTTCCAACTGGACAGCGTGCGGGATGTGCAGTCAATTCAGGAGCACAACATAGCGAAGATAGTTCCGTTCGCCACAAGGCTAAGCAATCTTGCGGCGTCAGCACATAGGGAATCCAACACTAATGGAAGAGCTGATTGCCAAATTGCCTATAAGCAAGCGCCTCAAACGTTGCCCAATATAAGAGGGGCAACATGCAATCAAGGACTGCAAGGAATTTATGAACGCTTCTACAACGGCGTTAATCGAGTTCGCGAGGTAGCTGAGGATCACATGTGAGAAGTCCTCCTACGTCAGTAGCAGTTATAGACGCAGGACGCAGAGAGGATGAGAGCCAATTGCCAGACAGCGGCCACGGGGCGCCGCACCGGAACCTGAGTTGCGTCGATTCGGAAGGTGGCCGCCTGCTATTTCGTGTTTTGTCCGTCATGTTGTACGCAGGTATACACATACGCTCTGCTCGATGAGAGGTGCGGTGAGAGCCATGGATTAAGAAATGTGTACGGAGTAGCAAATTTGAAGCTTCCGATGCAAAGCTTCAGTCGGGAAGATCTGAAAGCCAGAAAGGCGAATGCGCGCCTGCCTGTAAATCCGTACTACAATGCATCGCCAAGGATCCTGATTGGACTGGATCATGCGCACCTAGGAATACTCCTCAAAACCAGAAGCTTTGGAACAGGAGGTCCATACGCAGTCGCCACCCAACTTGGATGGGTGGTATGTGGACCAGTAAAAGGAAATGTACGTTCGCCACTTCAGAAATCGTGCCTTTAAGCCGTTTCTCAGGATGATCTTCTGGAAAAGATGGTCAGCGATTTCTTCGAGATCGAGATCTTCTGTGTGAAGGCAGCGCCGCCAGTCGCAGCTGGCGGAGTGCAGCCGATACCGCCAGTTGCAGCTGGCGGGGACACACGGGCTATGAGTATCCTGGAGGAGACGACTAAGCGAGTGGGCCAACGATACCAGACTGGTTTGGTCAAGGCTTTGAATCTACTAGGATCCAAGGTGGATCCGAAGCACTGGGAGGATGAGAAAGTACTGGGAATGTACTGGCAGCCGGCGACAGACGACTTCAGGTTCCGATTGGTTAGGAGTATCGAAGCCGCGTTTTGTGTTTCATACAGCGCGCGACGCCCGATCCCATAAGGACGCACTGGCGGAGATGATTGTGTATCACCACCACGAGAAGATGTGCCACCAAAACCTGGAGGCGACTATCAGCGAGATCCGGCAGAAGTTCTGGATTTCGAACTTACGGAGGCTGCTGCGGAAGATGTGTAAACTGCGAAGGGCGCGACCAACGCAGCCCATGATAGGTCCTGCCAGAGGACCGGATGGAGGCCAATGGATGGCCGTTTAAGTATACCGGCCTGGACTACTTCGGACCGTTGCATACGACGATTGGACGTCGCACTGAGAAAAGGTGGGTGGCTTTATTCACCTGTCTAACCACGAAGGCCATACACCTGGAGATGGCACATGATTTGTCGACAGATTCCTGCATCATCGCTATGGGGAACTTCATGAGCCGGCGTGGACCGGTAGTCAAGATAAGGAGCGACAATGGATGAACTTCGTTAGAGCCGATAGAGAGGCCAAGAGATTCCGCGAAGTATTTGATCCTGTAAGGATCCAAGGGGATCGAATGGATATTCAACTGCTTAGCGAACCCAGCTGAGGGTGGTGCTTGGGAGAGGATGGTCCAGTGCGTGACGAAGGTGCTGGCGCATACAATGAAGGAGCTTGCTTACAATGAAGGAACACGTACTGGAGAATTCATTGATTGAGGCGGAGAGCATAGTGAACTCTCGTCCGCTCACTCATTTACCGGTTACGGTGGATCAGGAGGCTCCATTAACACGCCACCGAAAAGCAGTGGCGCATCGCACGAATGATGAGGGACATATTCTGGAAACGATTTGTACATGAGTACCGGCAACACAGGTGCCTTCACGTCGAGCCTATACGTCGAGCAGATCTGGTGTTCGTCTGCGATCCGGCCATACCACGTAGAGAGTAGAGACGAGGCGTCGTGGAAGAGGTGTTTGACGGAAAGGATGGAGTACCTCCACGAGCGGCGGTGCGGGCTGACGAACGAGCCAAGACTATTATGCTTCCCGCTTCGAAGCGAGCTTTGCTGGATGTGGTAAATGCGGCATCTTCACGGGGCGGGGATGTCGCGGAACGGATTAGTCTATCGATAGTCAGATAAGTTTGAGTTTAGCGCTAAGTTAACTGATGTACATTTATAGAATAAAACTCTTGCTTGCTAATTGCTAACTGCTATGGAAAGGCGATCGTTTGCTTGTTAAAGGCATTACCCCGGGATAGCAAGGTTGGCGTCGGACAATATATATAAAAAAATAAAAGAGATAGAATATAAAATCAACATATAATAACTAGTAAACAAACGAATTACTTATGTTCTAAAGCCCTTACTAAGATAATCGAAATAATTTTGCCAGCGAAATAAATAGAACGACATTAGCCAGGAGTTTTATGAGCGGCAAATGTAAAGCATTGCCGGATCAAGAAAATTAACAAAGATAAAAATCTTTCAAACGATAAATATCAAATGTATATATTTAACACGAAAGGATGTAAGGAAGCAGGAAAGAAAAAATATCGGTCGAGGGGAACTCTTTATCAGCTGGAAGGAAAAGCCGGAGTTGATATTAGCCATAAAGGCAGTGCTCTTTATACTACAAGGCTCTTTCTTACTACAAAATTAATAAATTTTGAACTAGTTTCTAGTAAACATATATCGCCAAATTTACATATTGCCCTTATTGATAGCAAGAATGTTTGTTTTATTACGCTTGTGCGCAATTTAAACAGACGCGCACATCCGCATAGAAAACCTGAAGGCCGAATGACTGCAGAATCTGCTGACTCTTTGCTCTAATGGTTCCTAATTTGTACAATTTTTGTGAGAGCAGAAACGGTCAACTATTATTTGCGTGCTCCAGTAAGTATTAATTTTAATTGATTATGTTCAATTTACATTAAGAGCCATCCGCCATTCACCACTTCTTTTTCCATTTGTTATGTTCGTCACGTTCTTCCACACAGCTGATATGCCATACTTTTGATTCTACCACTAAAGAGTTGCACTATGAAAAAATCGTAATAAAATAAAAGTAGAACTGCTGGACAACGAAACAGAAAAGAACACATTATCAGGAGAACCTGAAGATTATTAAATCTTGCAATGCCATCATCATTCTGGTACTCTCCGACCCTCTTTAAGTAGATCCATTTCCCAAAATTTTACAATGTTGGACATTTATTACAATCGGAGCGAGATCGTAAGGAGAGGGATCAAAATTGCCGAGCAAAGCTGCATTCGGCTCTCTGTGGCTTGTCGCTGAAACATTTTTGTGACCATTTTTGTTGTATGAAATGACTTGTCTATATGCTGTATTGTTGGTGAAAGGGCTTTAAATCCCCTTTGAATGAATACATATGTATATGTATGTACTTATTTTCATTAATTCGAAGAAACGAAAATTTTCTTGCTAAGAGACAAATACAATGTAAATTGTGGGAATATTGTATTTTATACTATAGGAATGTATGGTATCGATATTTTTAAAATGTTGAACATATCGATATGTTCTGGTTGACAAAAATTTATATAAACTAGAATATTTTTCTTTCAAAGCAATTTGTACTGTCGTAGGTAAAAACAAATATATATTGATAGCTATTCCTAAGTATACATTATTCCCAAGAATATAAATGCATGTTTTCTTTTGGGTTTATTTATATTCAACATTGATAATTGCAAAAAGACAGCAGTACCTTGTATAATGTATGAAAAAAAACAAAGTGCACTTACGCGTACACGTACATATGTGTGTAAATATATACTTAGAAGATGAAGATTGTGTCTATACTTACATATGTATATGTATGTATGTACGGTAATTTCTCTTGCAGTTTGTCGTTTTTTATGTTTGTATTTTCATTTGTACACATTAATAATTTATTATGCATTTCGTATTTTTCAAGAGGACATGGATAAAAAGATCTCATCTATAACGCAGCCGCGTATTTTGAAGAAGAAACATTTCCGAGTGAAGCATCAAAAAGTTAAACTCTTTCGTGCCAATGAACCGATTTTGAGTGTATTTATGTGGGGAATTAATCACACTGTACGTTAATTCATAGATATATATGTATATATAATATATATATTATATATTATATTATATATATTATATATATATATTATATTATATTATATTAAATTATATATATATATATATATTAAAAAAAAGTCTAATATAAACTGCTTTAAAATTACACATTTTCACAGATCAATGAACTAAGTCATGTAAATATTCCCGTAATGCTGCTACCAGATGACTTTCGGGCTTATTCTAAAATTAAGGTGGATAATCACCTATTTAATAAGTAAGAAAATAAATCGGAATTTAAGATTAAAACTAAACTAAAGATTAAAATTATATAATTTTTTTAAAGGGAAAATATGCCATCGCATTTTAAAGTCAAAGAATATTGCCCGCTTGTTTTTCGGAATTTGCGCGAAAGATTTGGAGTCGATGATGTTGACTATCGCGAGTCCTTAACTCGATCGCAACCTCTACAAATAGATTCCTCTGGAAAGTCAGGGGCACAATTCTATCAGAGTTATGATAAGTTTTTCATAATAAAAAGTTTGACATCGGAAGAAATAGAGCGTATGCATGCATTTTTAAAGCAGTATCATCCTGTGAGTTTTGCATTATTGTAAATAAATTATAAAAATTATTGATCTAATTTTCAATATTTAGTACGTTGTTGAACGACATGGCAAAACCCTATTACCGCAATATTTGGGCATGTACCGCATAACTGTGGAGAGCGTACAATATTATTTTGTGGTCATGAGGAACGTTTTCAGCTCTCACTTAACCATTCACAAGTATGGAAAATATATATATAAATACAGTCGTTGCTAATTAGCTAACACGTGGTATTTGTATCAATAAAGAGTATAACAGTGGATTAGAAAACCAATATCATGCGTATAAAATTATATAAAATCTTTAGTGAACAATAGTGGTTTAAGAAATGTTCTCCCCCTTTTTGTAACAAATTTTTTTTTGAAGTCATAATAATAATATATAATTAATAATCATTTATTTTAATAATTTTTGGTATATTATTATAAATGTTATCATTAGTAAGTGGTATTAACAAATTTTTGTTGCCAGAAATTCTTATATCCACATGGACAAAGTCAAGTATGCTTGCTTGAAATTTATTGGAAGCCTAAAGATTACCTAATTTTGTGTATCAGACCCAACCAAATTACATTAATATTATGTATAATGTATGCTTTTTTCAATTTTTTTTTTTTTTACAAAAGAGGAAACATATTATTAAACCATTGTTCACTAAAGAATACTGTTTCTAGAATTTATTGGTTTGTTATATTTTTTCTAAATCAATTACCACTACCATAGTCATCTTAGCTGGCAACGACTGTTTGTATAATTTTAATATTATTTATATGATCCGATATATGTTGTTTAGCAAAAAAAACATTTATTTTATAGAAAGTTTGATTTGAAAGGTAGTACCGTGGATCGAGAGGCTTCAGAGAAGGAGCTTGAGAAACATTTACCGACCTTAAAGGATAATGATTTTATCAAACAAAAAGTTAAATTGGAGATTGGAAAGGAAGCAAAAGAGAAATTGATGGATACGTTAAGTAATGATGTAGATGTGAGTATACCGTTTTTTTCTTAATAAAATACGTCTGATGAATAGATAATATTTCGATGTAGTTTTCGTTACCTAAACGTCAAATTCCGCTATCCATAGTACAGCAGTACAGCTCCGAACCCACCTCTGATGATATTGTTAAAAGTTTTATAATGCTCTTCTCGAGTAGAAGGAGGAGCGGGAGTAGATAGAGCCATTGCGTGCTCTTTATCAGCAGCCGAGTCGATCTAGCCATGTCTGTCCGTTTCTATGCAACCCACTCTCTTAGTTGTTGAGCTATCGGAATGAAACTGATATTGTCTCAATTTATTATTAGAATATAAATCGGAATGGGCAAGATCGTAATATTGTACCTTATAGTTGCCATTGGAACATTGGTAAATTTATATAAGCATGTAAAAGGTAAATATATGTGGTTAAAAATATAATTTTTTGATCGATTTAATTTAAATGATCCAACAAACGTCGGCATATCGGAGCTTCCTTGTTAATTTTATGGCAGCAAAACATTTTCTCTAAATATATTGTATATTTGTTCAATTTAGTTACTGATCAAGTTGCATATTATGGACTATTCGTTGTTAGTCGGCGTACACGACTGTGTGCGAGCCGAGGAAGAAGCTCTACAAGGCGATAATGTCGCAGCGATTGGTCGGAGTGAGAATAGTGAGAGCGAGGAGTGCGATAGTGGAGAGCGGTAAGTAAACTTGTGTATTATTGCTGTATACATTTATCAGAATATCCTGTTCTCTAAGCTGGACGTACAATACACCGCCTGATTCGCCAAGAGGAGCGCAGTATAAGGAAGTCATTTACGAAGTTGATATTTATGACATTCCAAGTATTGAAGGTGAGATACAAATTTTAAATGTGTTTTCATTCTAATAAATGGATTCTATCTTATCTTTGCAGAAAAACGCGAAATATACTTTATAGCTATTATAGATGTTTTAACCCAGTATGGCGTTAAAAAACAAGTAAACCTTAAATATCAATTGTTGACATTTTAATTTTGAACTCTTGTTTGCAGGCAGCAAAAGCAGCTAAAACTGTTAAATATGGGAGTAATGTTGATGGTATATCGACATGTGACCCCGAACAATATGCCAAACGATTCTTGGAATTTATGGATAAAGCTATAGAATAAAACTACTTATTATTATTGTATTATATTGTATTTGCCACATTCAAAATGTCAGTAAATGTTATTATATATTACGACATAAAATATAAGTTATTACAACACTTTTATTATTTCGTAAACTCCTTCAAGGAAAAAAGTGTTATTTCTTATTTTGCGAACTATTTCAAAAGTAACAGTGGACGATGAGAGTATATATCCAGATGTTCTATATGTTTTTTTTTAAATTTAGGATTGGGTTGTTTTATTAATTGGATTGGAGTTGTTATCAGTATTTCCTTTTCTTATTGCTTTGTCTTAAGTTTTGTTTTGATACCCATTATAATTGTTACCAACTATGTAAATTAAGCTTGATAATCTAATTTTCATTCACAAATTTCTTTATTAGTTTCTTTCATTAAAGATAGTCAAATTTCCATAAAATTTTTTTCCTTTACTATAATTTGATAAGCTTCCGTTGAGAGTAGATCTTTCTTTTCTGGGACTTGCGATAAAGCATTTTTCAACTTTATTGGGATTACTGTAAATGATATATATTATAAAATAATAAAAACGAATCCTTTATATTAACATACAACAAAACGTTTGATTTGAGCTCTTGGCACACTATTTTCCATTTGTGTTTCTCCGATTTTCTTCATTTTTTCAAAGCGTTCTCGTATTCTAAAAATAAAAAAAAGTCATTATTTTATAGATATTTTTATATAATATATTACGTTTTGGCACTTTCTATAGAATCTTTAGAAATGAGCTCTGAGAAAACATCTTCATGATCCTCTTTCAGTTCACGTTGTATTTCATTGATTTGCCATTTTTCAAATTTTTCACGCAATTGTTTAGCACGAGCTGCGTTCTTTGCCTGTACATTAAAATTAAATTAAATAGTTTTTAATTTTGATTAATACTTTTAGATTACAAATTTTAAATATTTTTCAATGAACTTTTTTATTATTAAATTATACCTCTTGAAGCGCCTGATCCTTGTGGCATGATTTGCCTACATTTTCATTATACATTTCTTCATCGTCAGCACTACCTTCATTTGTATTTGTCTCTTCATCTTCGCTAGAACTTTTCTCATATTCGGAATCAGATTTATTATTATTTAAATGTTTATTAATATCGGTTTCAGGCGGTGGAGTAAAGCACTTTAAAGGTTTTGGTTGTTTCTTTTTTTCGTTTTCATCTGAAATCTTATTTGCTTCCATTTCGCGGAACTTGTTTAAAATTGTTGATGTCGTTTTCGTTTTTTGCAAAATATCCTCAGCAAGGGAAGTTGCTTTCGAATATGAAGAAATATCTGTGTCGGAATCAAGTCTAACAACACCTTCGCGGGGCGGTGTTATGCGAAAAGACTGCTTTTTATTTTCAACTGGACGAAATTTTTCGAAAAATGTAAACCTTTTCGATAACTCTTCGGTGGCAACATTAATATATTCGGATTTGTCGTCAGATTTAATGATATCAATATCGTCAATCTGGAATTTTTAAAAGAATAGGTTAAGTTAATTTTTGGAACTGAAAATAGTTTCTTACCTGTTTAGTTCTTTGAATTAGTTTTTCTGTTGGATTTTTTAGAATGCTGCTTTTGGAGCTGATTATATCCGAAGCACTTTTTGCGTCCAATTGCATAAATATTTTACGTGAGGCTTTGCTTATAGCTAAAACAATAATAATTATGTTATGCAAGATAAAGTACTATCTTTATTATTTTAATTTCGAATCCTTACCAGCATCAAACACTTCTGCATCTTCCATGGCTTCTTTGGATTGCATTTTTGTACTATCTTTAAACGCATCACCATTTTCAAAACGAGATTTGATAGATTGCGTTTCATTAGTTAGTTCAATATTTTTATTTTTACCGACTGAAATAACGACCTGTTTGGATTCAGCAACTGCTTGTTGATACATTTCTTTGATTTTGGCCTGTTTACCCATAAATAATCGAGAGCGTATTCCTTGTATCTCCTGTTTCCTCTCTTCTCGTCTCTCTTCTTTCGTTATCATTTCACCATTCTCAAACTTAGTTTTTATATCGATCATGGCTTCTCCTAAGCCCAAAGGCCTTTCTTTTTCCATTATTATCATCCTAAAATATTCATCGTTGGTGCCGTTTGAGTTATCATCTAACTCTTCGTTTTTATTATTTTCATTAAATGGATTAGATTTTGAATTGGAAATCCCAAGCTTATGAAGTTTAGTTAGGGTTGATCTTATAGACTTGCCATGGGTAACGACGGTTTCTTGATGGTTATCTTGTGAATGATTATTATTTTTCCTGCAGCCACCGTTTTCAAATACCTCGAATCTTGATCGTACATTCAGTTGTTGGAGTTCATCTAGACCCAGAT
Organism: Drosophila kanapiae; assembly: GCA_008042475.1. NCBI lineage: Eukaryota > Metazoa > Arthropoda > Insecta > Diptera > Drosophilidae > Drosophila > Drosophila kanapiae. Next base: position 6,198 of record VNJM01003618.1, on the reverse strand, counting down.
TTGGTTTATCGCATGCTGTAATAAGTTATTATTAATTTAAAAACAAAAGGATACTTATTCGGGAAGTCGATATATTTATCCTTAGTGGAGGTGTATAAGCAGTGCTAGCCACTCGCAACATTGACACGAAAGTCTTGCATTTACTGATTAAATTAACATGGGCATGTCCTAGGCTGCCATCAATGACAAATTCATAAACTCAATGATTCTCAACAAAACACCGGGTTCCACATTTTTGACTTGGTTTTTATTTGGTTTGTGTTATTGTTTTTTTTTTTTTAATATTTGTTAAAAATATTGTTTAAATTAAAACTAAATTTAAAACTTATCAAATATGGTTCATTTGTGTTCAGTGCTTTGAAGCAGCAAATCTAATTGGCTTACGTCAATGTGTCTATTTTGCGCGCCATTGAACGACACCTACATATAACTATTGGGGTTAGGATTCGGTCACACTAAGCCGGATGAGACGGTGTTTTTTTTCGGAGTCTTCTTCTTCTGAGAAAATTAAATTATAAAATTTTAAAAATTATTAAAAAAAAAAGGAGGATAAAAAAAACAGTATCTGTGGTGTGATAAGCGTGCATTCTTTGCCCATTGGGCTGCTGCCCATCCCCCTCACCCTGTGCGCAGCCGCACAAGAGGGACTTATAATTAAAAATAAAAAATAAAAAGTTGAAGAAAAAAGTTAAGCAAATACTTTTTCTCATTCGTATTTCGTGCAACTGTAAAGAGCATAAATAAATAAAAATCTAGTGGGCACCCACAAGTAATACGCGTAAAATTACCCACAAAGAAATGGCCTCCGAGGCCAAGGGTTCTGGCCCTTCCTCGGAGCTTGCCAGTTTTATGAAACCAAAATTTTCTCCAATGGCTAAAAAGAAGAAATTATCGGAAGAGAGCATCGAAGAAATAATGGATGATGTGAATGTTTCTGCAATTAAGCAAGTGAATGAAATTAAGGAAAAGCTTCGCAACGATGACGGTAATATGGAAGTCAACATGGAACAGGCTAATGAAGACAAGGTCAGATCAGAGAATAATGTTTTTTTATACGATAACTCCCACAAAGGACCGTTTGTAGTTTACATAGATAAAATTGGTACTACTAACGCAGACAACAAATTCATGAGAGCCACAATTAATCCGTTGGAATTGAATGCAGTGCTTCTCAAACTAAAAATAAAGGATATTATTTCTGTCAACAAAATTGGTTATGGACGCTGCAAAGCGGAGTGTAGATCAGCGATGGCAGCAAACAGCATTTTATCATCTGATTTAAAAAATAATGGTTATGAGCCTAAAATTTTAAAACATTTTATTTTTAAAATGGGCATTATTTTTAATATTCCTGTGCAATTTTCTGATGCTAAGCTCATGGAATATATTTCCTCATCTGTGCCTATTCACAATGTCATTCGTGTTAAGACGAGGGATAGAGCTAATAAGGAGAATTTTGTTAACACTCCTCGAGTGAAAATATTATTTAAGGGAGCGCAAATCCCGAATGAAATTGTATTTTTGTACACAAAAATTAATGTCAGTCCGTACGTGCCGTTTAGCCAGTGTTTTAGGTGTTTTAGATTTGGACACTTTGCTCAGCATTGCAAGCAGCAGGAGCAAAAATGCAGCAAATGCTCGCTCGGTCATAGCAAGGAGCAGCTTTGTTCTCAGATTGTCTGTGTCAACTGTAAGCAGCAGCATATAGCAACCTCACTTGAATGCCCTGCACGAAAGAGAGCGTATGCTATTCAGAAGTGTATGACTTTAGAAAACCTTTCGCGTAATGAAACCAAGATTAGGTACCCCTCTCTATTCCAAATTCTATGCGAAATTGATACGAATGATATAACTCAATTCCCACAACCAAAGTGGCAGAGTAAATCTGCACTTCCCACTGTGCAAAATAATACTAATTTGGTAGCACAGCATATTTATGGGCAAAATCCATTTAGCAAGGTAGTTAAGAGTTCTCTTAACATAACGAACGAAGCGAAGAATGCCCGCGATACTATGAACAGCTGGAAAGCTGCTCTTCAGGAGCATACCTACACTCCCAGTGAAAAGTTTGTTCATACTCACGTTGGTACAAATTTAACATCTCCACACGTTCCTTCTAGGCATGCAAGTGCCGACGATGCAGCTCATAAAGCTGCTGAGTCTAGCTTAAATCAATTATCTTCCGATATTTCTTCATTTTTAGATCTAAAAACCTGGTACCTGAGTCAAGAAACTTTTTAGTGAGCTTAAGAGATATAATTGCAATGACCAATTCAAAGATAGATTTGTTCAAAATTAATCAAGTTGATTAAACCATTTTGGACATTTATATTTAATTTATTTATTTATTTTTTGTTTTTTTTTTTTGTTTTTATTATTTTTTTATTTATGTTTTATGTCTATTTTATTTTATTATTAATTAATCAACTAAACATGTCTTTAAAAATGCTACAATATAATATTCAGAGCCTAACGGCTAATAATAACAAACAACTGCTAGAACTTTTTTTAGTTAATAATGACATAGACATAGCCTTGCTCTCTGAAATCTGGATTAATGACAACTCCATGTGTAATTTAGCTAATTATAATTTTGTATGTAAACCGCGTCCTGATGGATATGGTGGTGTAGGAATTTATTTGAAAAAAGCATATCCGTTTTAAACAAATTAATTTTATTACAAACCTTGAGGCAATAGGAATATGCACGACTAATGTCAGCATTTTCAGCATTTATGCAGCATCGAATTCAGACAATAATTCCTTTGAGCAAGGTTGTAATGATATTTTTAGCATTGCATCCCAATCAAATGGTCTAGTAATTATAGGAGGTGATTTTAATGCAAAATCAAGCATGATGCTAGAGGTGGCATTTTGAAGAATGCCCTTCTTAACTCGCCTTTCTATTGTCTTAATAATGGTTCTCCGACATTATATACATTATATTATAGATTTAACATTTGCTAATAACAACAATCTAAAATTGAAATGGTCATCAATTAATTCGAAAATTTCAAATAGCAATCACTTCCCAATAATAATCGAAATAGATAAATTTTCATCTGCTTTAATGTCAAAAAGACTTGACCACAAAAAAATATTAAAGACTTTTCAAAAATTCAAATCATAACTATAGATAACTTAATAATTACTACTAAGACAATTTACTCAAAGAATTCAATTGGTATAGTGCAAACAATAAATACTTATATAAAAAATTACGGGGACGACAACTGTGACAAACTCTTTAGATTAAGAAACTCGTGTAGGCAAAAATATTATAAAGCTAAACTACATTCTGATGCTATTGTTTACATTAATAGTAATAAGAAACTGAATAATTATTTTTATAAATTGAGAAAAGAAAATTTGGATAATTTGGCAGATGAAATTTCAAACCCCTATTCACCAAAGAGTATGTGGAATAGAATTAAATCGCTTAAGCTTTACAAACAGATAAAACCCTCCAAAAGTGCTTTTTCTGACTCTGAACAAGTTAAATTTTTAAATCAAATAGCCACAGCCCCTAACATTGCGGAATGCTCAGCGAGCCTTTTCCGGTTTGGGTCTCTCTACACATACAATGACTCCAATTTCTCGACTCATAAGCTTCTTGACTTTCTAAATTCCCGTAATCCTGACTCAGCCAAGGGTCTGGATAATATATCTTACAGAATGCTTTGACAATGAATTCGCGAATGGAATTCGGCAAGTGCAGACGTGTATTTAGTTCTCTCGTGCTCCGGAAGACAATCGTTGAAAAAAAACCCGATACAAAACAAAACAAACGGCGAAAAGTCGCTTAGTGCGATGAAAAGTCACAAGCTACTACTATTTTGTGTTTCTTTATTAATTAGTACTTCTAATACTAAAATACAATTAAAAGTAAAAAAATCAATCAAATAAGGTGATGAACCCAAACGAAGTTCGGGCGCAGCGCCAACGTAACCAAGACGAGCGTCGGCTGTCGCTGCAAAAGAGCAATGCATACTTCTCTTTCGTATCGACAGACGTAGACGAAGCAGCAACAACAAAAGCTTCTGCTCTACCACGATCGTTAACCCCGACACCGTCCAACGAACTCAAACCTATGCAAAACGAAAGGGCGCGCTCTCTCTCTCCGTCAATGTCAGCGACGGTGCTAAGCGGGGTAAGCGATAAGTGCGCTCCCCCTCTACCCTGCCTTGCCTCGCCCCATCTGCCTACATGCCTGGCCACTGTTACCAGCACAGTGACGACATTAGTAACTGTAAATGCAATGACAACAACAACTTCATCAGTTTCGTCTGTATGTCCGTCGATCGTTCTACCTGCTGTCTCGGTGGATTTACCAGCTACAACTAGCTAATCGAGCTTATCGGCAAAGATAGCTTTCACGTAATCCCCTTGACTAAAGGAGACATACATGAAACAAAGGTCCAAGTCAAAAGCGAAGAAAGCTATAGCAAGTTGACGGAACTCCTTGACGCCAAGAAAAATAACTACTATACCTACCATCTAAAAAGTAGTAAAGGTCAACAAGTTGTCCTAAAAGGAATCGAACCAGATGTAAGCACTGCAGAAGTTGAACAGGCACTAAAAGATAAAGGTTTTAGCGTAAAAACCTTTACAAATATACGGAACCGAAACAAACTACCGCAACCTCTCTTTAAAGTTGAACTTGTTCCAGACTCTAAGGCCCTCAAGAAAAACGAAGTTCATCCTATCTACAAACTCCAGTTTCTATTGCATCGCAGAATCACGGTTGAAGAGCCGCATAAACGCAATGGCCCAGTCCAGTGCGCAAACTGCCAGGAATACGGACACACAAAATCTTACTGCACACTCCGCTCCGTATGCGTCGCTTGCGGAGGGCTGCATACCTCTGCTATGTGTGAACTAAAAAACAAGCCAAACAGCAAAAAATGCAGTAACTGCGGAAGAGACCACACAGCAAACTACAGAGGCTGTCCAGTATACAAGGAGCTAAAAAGTCGGATCAACCAACGAGTGTCAACAGCACGATCTCACCATACACCACTGATACCCTCAAAATCCACACCAGGAGTCTTCTTTTCGTCAGCAGCCCGATCTTCACTCGGCAGTTCCACTATAACTAAAAATGTAAGCTTTGCAAGTCTATTGAAATCGGATCACGCGAGCCCTGCCTACAATGTCCAAACACCTCCTACAGTCCCCTACCAACCTGCAGAGCAGGCAGAAAATAAAATGGAAACGATGACTCAGGCTGTAACAAAGTATGGATGAATTCATGTCTTTTATGCGAACCACCATGCAAAATATGTTGGCAAATCAAAATATTTTGATTCAGATACTCCAAAGCACCCTATCAAAATAATCAATGGCTCCCCTGCGCATTGCACTGTGGAATGCCAACGACGTTTCACGGCACAAACTTGAGCTAGCACAATATATGAACGACAATGAAATCGACGTAATGCTACTTGCAGAAGCCCACCTTACCAACAAATACAATTTCCAAATCCGAGGGCATATGTTTTATAATACTAATCATCCTGATGGAAAGGCCCATGGAGGCACTGGAATCCTTATTAAAAACCGCATCAAGCACCACTTTCACAACACGTTTGCTACTGACTACCTGCAAGCCACATCTATCAACATTCAGTTGGGTTGCCACAATCTAGCTCTAGCAGCGGTATACTGTCCTCCTCGATTCACCATATCCGAAGCCCAATTTATCGCCTACTTCAACTCACTAGGCAACTACTTTATAGCAGCAGGAGACTATAACGCCAAGCATACGCACTGGGGATCTCGCCTCTTGACGCAATTATAAAACCTAGCAATAAACTCGACTGCGTTTCCCCTGGTTCACCTACACACTGGCCAAGTGACCCCAGAAAACTGCCAGATTTGACAGTTACAAAAAACATCCCACGAAATCTGATTAGCGCCAGTCCTCTCCCGGATCTATCATCAGACCACTCGCCTGTACTCTTTAGCCTAAACCAACAGCCAGTTAGTAATGACAATCCCGTCATGCTAACCTCTAACAGCACAAACTGACTCAAATTAAAAAAATACGTAAGTTCGCACATTGAACTTACACCACAGCTAACCGGCGAAGATGACATCAACAGAACCGTAAGCATGCTAGAGTCAGTCACCACGAAGGCAAAACATAACACATAACACGAAGCACACGAATGCAGCAATAGAGCAGCTAGTCCTGGC
>VNJM01002909.1:0-52595 GCA_008042475.1 Drosophila kanapiae | reverse complement strand
CCCTTTTAATTTGCTCGGCAATAAACGCGGTGTCCGACATTAAAAATTTTGTTTTGCTTATTCGACTGCTCACAAAGAAATCTCAGCTAATAATGAAAAACATCATAAGAACCAAACTACATATGTGTGTGCGTTGCACTTGTCGGTCTCTGTTGCCGGTCACTTATTTGCATAGTGCCATCTCCCTCTAGATCATTTTTTACTTGTAGGATTTTCGCTCTTCGTATACCTACTCAGTGCAAAAACGACGAAGTAAAAAAGGGCAACAAAGCAGAATGTGCAAGATTGATGGTCATAAAAATAACAGAGTAAATTTGTGAGTGAGTATTTTTCCACCGCGTATTTTTGTGAATGTCTCGCGCCGGACTAATAGGCTTTGCGGTGTTTTACCACCGCAACCGCATACTGTGCGGTGTTTTACTACTGCCATCGCATTTTGAGCGCGTACACCAGTAGTACACAAAACAGGCACCGCTGCCGATCTCTGGGCTAGCTCTAGAGCACTCATGTACGCAGATGACGTTAAATTTTGCAATATTAAAACAGCTCTTGCAACAACTTTTAAACATGGTGTTAGTTTATCTAGCCTAAATGGCTCTAAGTGCAAACTAATCACATTCTCTCGTGACACTCTCATTCTTGCAACTTATACGTTGAACTGCTGCTCCTTGGAAAGAATCACTCTGGTCGACGATATGGGCGTCCGCCTAGATCCTAAACTTGACTTATTGATCATATTTCGTGTATGGTGAATAAAGCCAGGGTGTATGCTTGGATTTCTCAAGCCCCTTATGACCTTCTCAATGACCCTTATGTTAAAAAAACGTTATACTCTTTATTTGTATGAATCCTGCGTTTGAAAGCCACAATATGATGTCCACAGAATCAGTTAAAAATAACTTTTTTCTTGTCTAAGCGATTTTAACTGGCATGCAGGTCGAAGGTTACCCTCCTTCAGAAGTGTACTTTTCCTAATTAACTATCCTTTCTTAGCCATAGAACTATGCTAGGTATTACCATATTATTCATAAAAGATCATGAGCGTCTAGCCACAATTCGCACAATGAATAGAAAATAGATTTGTGAGATGAGTGTGGGTTGTGACTATTTTACCATGGAATGTGCTTAACAATCCTTTATTTAATACACTTAAAAACAAATACCAATAAAAAATGTTGTCTAAGAAATATTAATTTGATGTTTTTCGACAAAAGGATATCCGCAGGATTGAAGATGGGTCTGCCAATGCAAGCTGCAAAACCTCAAAAAAAAACTACTTAGAGTAACAGAGCATAAACTTTTCAAGTGTCCAACCTTAAATAGAATTTTGATTCTCATTTTGGTGCCTACCAGCTGGAATCGATGGGAGATTGCAGATTGCTTCCCCAACAATTCAGGCTGATACTGATGACATCGCAACTGGCATAGACAAAAGGAGGGCATGAAATAAAGAGGAGCTAGGTTGTACTTGAAGGCTCTAGTATGGGCCTCACCACTTATGCATACCTTGTGCAGTACAAAGAGGAGCGCTTGGGATTTGAAAGGAGACAGACGTTACAAATTTTAATCCGTATTCGAAGCTAAAGCTCTTGGGGGCTATTGCCGCTTAAATCATCCGATAATCTACCTTACCACTGCACTCTTTTGCTGATCTTGTCATTAAGGATGCACTTCACGGAGGAGTTAGCGCGAAGACGTTTACGACTTTTGATTGTAAATGGTCGCTTAGGCACCAGATGCAATATTTTCGGGCTCGCCCAACGCCTGGTCAACAACCCATGGGAGATTTAATAAGGCATCGTCATGTCATCCTCTTTGATATTTGGCATTGAGATCAAGGAATCATGACTCCAAGGAACATCAACCTACTAGGGCCACAACAGTCTTCCGTCCGAAGCTGTTCACCAGGATTTAATGAATGAATTCACATCGGATCACCTTCTTTGGGCACTGGATGGGCTCATAAGGCGACGCGGACTGTCAACACATATACAACGACAATGGCACGAATTTCGTGGGAGCGAACATAGCACTCCATAGTGGACACGTTGCGTATTATTGCCCTTCAGTATTTAGAATATCCTTGAATCTTACAGTGCTGTTTCAATCCGAATAATTTCAAGCTACGTCGAGCGTTGCAGAACATACGGCCAACATATCCAAGAATTGTAAACATTTGTATTTTGTATGTCACATTTAAAAAAATAGATAATTCCGCCAAATTTTAATTTTAGAAATACAAAATACAATTTCAGAAACCTGTTAACAATTTCTCTGTTTTTTCTAATAGAAAGAGTTATTACAGCATGGTAAGAACAATATCTAATTCCGTTATATTTACCTAAGTTTTATTTCCCTAGATTTGCAAATATAATATTGAGATCAACCTCACCCTGCGTTCAGTCATGATTATTTTATTTGTATCTACTCAAACACCAGGGAATATGTATCTGGAGCCATTTGTTCTAGAAAGTTTCCTCTTAATGCTTTACAGGAGCGCAGAGATTGGGACTACATCAGTGGTATGAGCCATTGTTTACTTGCCATATTGTAAATGTATTAACAATATTTTAGAAGGAGGAGGACGTACTGATGACTTTTAATTTGAAGATACAGAAGAGACTTCCCCCATAATGAGTAGAAAATTATGACGGAACATCTAAAGGCGAAGCTCAGGGTGTATCGTGTGCTCGTCCCACCGCATTTATTTGAGTGATTGCCCGCCCAAATGATAAGCCACGAGAGGGTTAGTTTCAATGAAATAGCTTTGTTTATTGAGGTAGCTTACGGCTAAGCTTATGGCTACGTTTACGGTTGTAACTCCTGATTGGCGGCGGCTGCCGCTGGTTTACCTCCTTTGCTCCTGACGTCGTTGGCCGCGCTCCTTGTTCGCTACGCGTGGCTTCCGCCGTATTATGAGCTTGTGGCTGCGGCCGGTTCACCGAGATACGCGGATGTTATGCACGTCTCTCGACAGAGCACGACTTGCGTCTCTTCAGCGGGTAGGACTTCACGTCCGCACACCCTGCCAGAAGCGGGTAAGACCGACGTCTGCACACCCTGCCTATCTGCCGTATCCCCCACAACCGCCTTTGAGTCCGTACCAGGACTCCTTGCTCCCGTATCCCCACGAAATTCGCCGGTTGGTCGTCCGCGATCGGCTTGGTACAGTACCGCGATACCGATTCGCCTCTCGTCAGACTTCGTGGCACGGCTCCTTTGCACGCAACCTCGCACTCGACGGCAATCTCAGCTTTAAGTCTCCGTTGGGATAGGTTGCCACTTCAAGCCCCAAACGCCTCGACTTAGCGATCTCTTTTCTTTCGCGCATTCGATTCCGCTCACTATGCCTCCGGTTCACGCACTCGCTTTGATTCTCGCACTCGTACTGATTCCTGCGCTACGCTCGTCTCCTCCTTTTATAGGCTTGCCGATTTCCCGTTATCCCTGCCCGATCACGCCATTCAGTCCAAAGTCCGGCTTCCATCGCGTGATCGGGTCCAAAGTCTCATTTCGTCGTTACTCCTCGGCGATTCCTTTTCCCTGGCTCCGGTTGACCGCTTTGCCCTTGGCCGCTGGGTCCAAAGTCCGGCCGTTCTCGGCGTCTCCCTTTTGGCCACTCCAGTACGACCACTTTGCCCTTGGCCGCTGGGTCCAAAGTCCGGCAGTTCTCGGCGTCTACCTTTTGGCCACTCCAGTACGATCGCTTTGCCCTTGGCTGCTGGAGTCCAAAGTCTGCGCCCTTCATTTACCCTTGGCCGTCCTTTGTTTACCTTGGCCGACGCGATCCCCTACACTTAAAGTTGTGGGGAGTTTTAGTTTTCCCAAATCTAACTCCTCACAATCTGTAGACAAATCATGGGCCATCTCCAAGATCATGGCTCTCGTGGTTATGCAGGTGAATAAAGCCATCCGTTGGCATTCAGCCGGTCCTCTGGCAGTGAACCCACATCACATCACCCCGGGTTCTGGTGGCACATATTAAGACCTCGGTCCTCTAGGTCGCTACGTAGTTCACGACTTCGTCGAATAAATCTGAGCACTCAGGCGGTGTTTCTAAGCAATCGGTTCTAACTCAAACATTTCTCTAACGATATAAAAGGCGTATTTGCCATGACACGAGGAAAACCCCTATTTCATCTTTTCGTCGTCGTCCCAGCGTTGGCCAGTTTTCTTCAGGGCCCTTTAGAAATGGATAAACTGCTTCTACCTCCGGTGGGTGCTGCTAGAATCGGCCCGTAGTACCCATATGCTGATCGCCAAACCTGTTTTACGGTGTCCATCAGTCTCGTACCCAGTACTGCTGCTTAGAGTTCCAGTCATGCAATCCAGTCTTGACCCGATTGGACTTCTGCTCTACTACATGGTGACCGCCAAACCTCTCCCAACAGTTTGGCGGTGACCATATAGCAGAGCAGAAATCCAATCGGGTCAAGAACTTCCTCTTGGTAGGGACGCGTTCCCCCGTCATCGCGCTGCTGTTAACACGATGATATTTGGCTCCACACCTGACGGTGCACACTGCAACCTGCAAGTTGCGACTGGCGGTGCTGCCTTCACACCGAAATTATTGATATCGAAGTAATCGCGACCATCTTCCCCATAAGATTATCTTAAAGAACGGCTGGAGGCACGACCTCTGACACGACGAACTTACATTTCCTTTCACCGGTCCATATACCACCCCATGGCCCTCCAGTTTCAAAGCTTCTGATTTTGAGGAGTATTCCTAGGTGCGCGTTATCCAATCCTTGGCGCTGCGTTGTAGTACGGCTTTACTGGTAGGCGCACATTCGCCTCCAATGCTTTCACATATTTCCGACGCAGGTTTTGCATCGGTAGGTTCAAATTAGCTACTTTGCTGATCTGCATGTTACCTATCTTCGAATGCACTTTGGCGGATTTTCCGCCGAGCCACTGCACACTGAGTTGTCGAGTCACACCTTTTAAGTTCTGGCTGCGGTTGAACATGTTAGGCAACATTTTAGGCGAACTTTCCTTGATTCCGGCGTCCTTAAGAAAATTAAAAAAATACTTCTAGTTGTTATATTGCTGCGAAATTTTCCCCAAAATTCTATAAAAATGTTTTAATTATATCAACAAAAAATTGGTTATATCGCGCGACTATTTCCTGTAGCGACCATACAAAATATCGGACCAAATTTGGAACGCACTCCTATTTTCAGTTTCTAACGTTTTTTTATTAAAGTATTATTACATTTAAATAATATTTTAATTATTACAATTAAATGACATGAAAATAAAAAAAATCATAACAATAAGAAACGAAAATACAAATTATAGCCAAATAAAATAAAATTAAACAAAAATAATAGCAAGGTATATTCAGTTTAAGTCATCGAGTAGTTCAAATGCTGATGCTGATAAAACGGACTTTTTAGAATGTGGGAGGCTTCTTTGGCCGGTAATGTAAGGATCCGAACTCAGAAGCAATCTGTGCATCAAATCTATATTTGTTTCAGTCCGAGAAGTCTTTCGGGTGTGCTGCCTTCTAAACATTTTGATGTCTTTATTTTTAGACTCTGCAGGTTCTTCTGATAATTCACCAATTGGCACAAGTGCATAATTTATGACATCTGGAGCATGAACCAAAATTTTGTGTACGGATGGTGGAAGATAATACCATGGATACAAATATTGATGCTTGCTCAAGTTTGCCTCTATGAGAAGCGATAGGACTTCATCGATGTTAGATGTGCTACGCATTGCATCTGATTGAATGTTGCACGATCGTAAATCATAAGCTGCAGATTCATTAATTATTGAAAGCTCAGCAATTCTTCGTCTCTTAGTTCTTTTAGATGACTCACTAAAGTCCACTTTCGGACGTCCACGGTTAGCAGTTTTAGTCATTTCTTGAGGCTTACTAGGAGTGCGATTCATTAAAATTTTTTCCTTTTCATTTAACCAATTAGATTGGAATTTAAGAACTGATGCGTTTTTGCGTTTATATTGTGTCCAAAACGAAGCAATTTTTTGCAAATGTATTCAATACATTTCGTTAACACGGCCATCTCGGACACGTAGCCAATGTTTTCAATATTGCTGTTTACATGATCGATGGCCTTCCGTAATTTTTCTGCATTGGTGCCGATTGCTGTACACCAATAACTAAATATGTACAACCGAGTAAAGACACATTGAGAAGAGTCACCTACCAACATTAAATAAATAAAGAAATTAAGCTATTAAAATTAAAATTTAAAGCTAATAAGAACATAAAACACGAAAGACGAACACAAAGACACAGCACAACTACAGTGCAAAACAGCTGTTTCGACCTTGAAGAAAAAAAGAGACTTTGTTAGTATATTGTTGATTATGCACACATCTGCAAATATCTGCAGCTAGCTTTACATTTTTTATACCCTTATATATTAACAAACAAACTGAATAAAAAATGAATCGGGGCATCTTGGGGGTTCATAATTAAAACTTTACGTAAACATAAAAAATAGGGATACAAAAGATACTAAAAATATAGCAAAGTAAAGAATTAATTTTATAATAACGACAGCACAAGTTAGCATTTATTAATATTGAAACTTAAAAATAATACCTTTAACTTCGAAATCCATTTTATATTATATAAATTAAGCAGCGTAATTGGTTGACTGAACACTTTGAAGTTAGCTTTTGTTGTGAAATATTCTCTATGCGTGCATCTGCGCTTTGCAAATGAACACGTGTTCACAGCTTCAATTCTATTTTTAGAAAGTCCCGTTAGATATCCAGAAAAAACCGGTTTGATATGAAGAAGCTGGGTCATTTTAGAGGCGATTTGGTTACTTTTCGCAAATTTTTGTTGTTATGATTTTTTTAATTTTGTCCTATGGGCGCAACCACTGTGGGTTGTGTTGTGGCCGCGTGCTTTGCCTACGGGCAGCCTGGCAACTAGGGTCGGATTCACTAAGTGCTCGTGGTTGACTGCATGAACCTTTGTGGTGAACGGAACGGAGTCCGTGGCCGCTGCCGTGGGCGTGGTACGGGACCACTTGAGACATCGAATCTTGGACTCCGCCGGGGCGAGTGTGATGTACGCATCTTATAGAGTGCGAATAAAAGGTATACGACGCAGACGCAATTATCCTGGGGTGTGCTTTCAACAAGTCAAAGATAGCCACTTGATTGACGATAACACCAACAATAGTTCTGATATGTACATATATAAAATGTACATAAGAATTAGCCTAACCTGAAATACACTCTAATCTTACATATGTACCTCAGTTTCCCTTCCCACCCTGTAGCATAACTCAATAGTTGTAATCCGAGGCGGCAAAATTTGGTTTAACCTTGGTCTGATTAGTAAGACTGAATTACAACTTTCTAAAAATACTAGATCTGGCGTGGCCTTATTCAAACTTAACTGACTATCGATGGCCTACGTCACTTCAAACCATATTAGGACCGATTGGCCATTCACAAACAAAGTTTGGACTTTTATCGATAAAACCTCCATGTGTGACCACGATTGATATCGATTGAATATTATTCAAAAACATACCTCGAAAAAAAATTTAATTAGCAACTTTCGACGTGGATTATCTCAAGGAAACATTGTTTTTGATCTGAAAAGTTTTATCACAGACTCATTAAAAAAAAAAGAAGCTACAATGGCTTTATATTCATTTCACCGATTCGGTGCAGAATGTATAGAACAGCTGTATCCAGTTCTCCACATAAATTTATATATACATTTACAATCCGTAATTACGCAACTACAAGAATGTTTATGCAGGAAAGCTAAAATACATTAAAAGGACTACTAATTATATATTTGAATTTTGTATCGCGCAAGTAGGGATCTATGTATGTATACTATTTACTACAAGCCACAGGTAACGGGTGACCCGGTGATTAAAGAAATAAATACATTTATATGTACATCTTAGTATCAAAACAGTTATTAAAAGCATTTGTATACCTACTACGTATTGGCTAACTGCAACATGTGGGCTGTGAGTGGGTATGTTCACAATGGTACTCAATAATTTAAGTCTTTTTTTTATGGTTAGATTGGGTTTTTTTTCCAATTAAATCCGTCATAATCGAAATATTTTATATTGCCCTTAGGTGGCACAAATTTGGACAACCAAATTAATGAATATGCGATAGCCAAAAATATTAAAGTTAAGTGTTGCTCACTCGTGTTTCAACTGGCTTCAAGAATTGTGGATGGAATTCAATTAAAATAATTATATAGTTATAACAAATATAAAAATTAATATATATAAAACATAATTATCATAGACATTTTTTTGGTATCCCTGATATGAAATAGATATTGTTATTTTGGTTGAACCTGGGTGCAAAATTTAAAAAGGAAGGTTTGATGCATCTGATCTTGTAAAAGTTGGTAAGAGGATGGTAAACGCAGTTTTGACCCAGCATCTCGTGATTTGACAGTGTGATTGTTAAAAAACGCAGCATAGTGGACATGTCACATAATATCTATATGCAGTTCAATAAGACCACTATTTATTTGTAAAGAAGGTATTACCTTAATATTTGTGGTGTGTTTCTATATGAAGATATATCAGACCTTTTTTTTATTTATTGTATGTCTGTGTACCTAATATTTAATATTTCGATTTTAATTAAATATTAATTGTCAGACTCATCCAAACTTCCTATTCACCTGTAGTTCTCTTAAGAGATATCTTAGCTAAATTGTAACTATTATATTGGAATTAGATAAATAGAACACTAATTTGATAACAAAATTAACGATAGCTCTATCGTAAGTATCATTATTGCTGGCGCAACGTCGCAGATCGCGTGCATCTGTTAAGCATCGATTTTTCGTGTATTAATCAGCAGTGACTGGCTGCTGCTGACTTTTACCATTTTAGCATTCTTCTTTACAATCGAAAATAAAAATAAAATAAATAAAATATGGGTGCCTACTTGTCCCATCCGAAGACGGATAAAGCGTCTACAGATGAATTTAATGATTTCCTAGCCGTTGGATCCAGCTCAATGCAGGGTTGGAGAAACAGTCAAGAGGTAAAGAACAATATATGTATGTACATATGTACATATTTACATATATATATGCAAACATGCAGACGTACTGACATTAATTTATATTATCCTGCCAGACCTACATATGTATATATAACCTGACCAAACATTTTAATGTTGCAGGATGCACATAACTCCATTTTGAATTTTAACAAGAATACTTCTTTTTTCGCCGTGTATGATGGACACGGCGGAGCAGAGGTGGCACAGTACTGTGCTGACAAATTACCAGAGTTTTTAAAAAACCTAGAAGCATATAGAAATGGACATTTTGAAAAGTCTCTTAAAGATGCCTTTTTAGGATTTGACAAAACTCTTCTGGATCCACCAGTAGTAGCTGTACTAAAACTATTAGCTGGCGAGCATAATTTCGACGATGGAATCGCGGTGGATTACGATGATGATGCAGAGGAAGACTTAGCTGAGTTGCGGGAGGAGAGTAACTTGCCATTAAGTGAAGTTCTAGAGAGATACAAAGGGCTTCCACCAACTCGTGGTGTAGTAGTGAATCTTAATGCTGAGGATAGTGCGTCTAAATTGCAATCCCCCTATTTACGAGGACGTCGAGCAGCGGCAGTCGCTGCCGAAGCTGTTAACAAGGCTGTAATGGACCCCACAGCAAAACCAGAAGGTTCTTCCACTTCAGCTGCAGCAGCCGCTGCTATTGCATCTGGAGGTATCGGGCCGTCCTCTAGCTATTTAGAGAGGGAAATACCGGAGGATGAGTCTGCTGTGAGTAGTAGCAGCAGCAAATGTAACAATGATAAATACGAAGAAACTAATGGACAAAAGTCAGACGGCGGTCGAATTGATCCGAATGCGAGGGTTACTTCTCCCATGGCTAACGCAGTTTTTATAACAAAAAATACAAAATGTACGGAAAATGTTGAATATGGGTCTAAAGACAAAGGGAATTTGACCGGCCAGTCTAATGAAGTCGGTATCGCTGGAATTTCATCTTTCAGTAAAGAATCTAAACAATTCCTAAAGAAGTTGGATTACACCCGGGATGATGATACCTCAACTGATGATGATGTTGATTACCAAGAAAATGACCCAGTCGAATGTCCTAGTATAGTAGGTACGGAAAGCTCAGATGATGATATTGATGATGAAGCTGATAACATTAATGGAGACGAAGAAGATGACGAGGATGAAGTAAGTTATAAAATATCAATAAATTATATACTAAGAAGTTTATCCGTAGGACGATGAAATTAGCGATGAAGAGGAAACAGATGAAGATCAGAGAGCCAACGATCATTTTTGTGCGAACATGATTGAAGAACCTGGGAAAGACAGTGGATGTACTGCAGTTGTTTGTTTATTGCACGGTCGCGATCTGTATGTAGCAAATGCAGGCGACTCTCGCTGTATTGTATCCCGGAATGGTAAAGTTATTGAAATGAGTCTCGATCACAAGCCTGAAGATGATGAAGAGGCCGCACGAATTGTTAAAGCAGGAGGGCGAGTTACCCTTGATGGCCGCGTTAATGGTGGCTTAAATTTATCTCGCGCCCTTGGCGACCACGCGTACAAAACAAATATTGGATTGCCAGCTGAGGCACAAATGATTTCTGCTTTACCAGATATTAAGAAACTAATAATTACGCCTGAAGATGAGTTTATGGTATTGGCCTGTGATGGCATATGGAACCATATGTCCAGTAAAGAAGTCGTTGATTTTGTGCGATTGAGATTGAAGGAAAAAAATAAGAAATTATCAATCATTTGTGAAGAGGTAAAGTATTTAATCATATATTTTTAAAATCATGTTCAAGTAAAAAGCTTATTATAAGAATACAAATCATGGTACCATTGAACAAGAAAATGCTTGCATTTTGTGATTTGACAACCATTTCAATACTACATACAATATAAATTGCAAGATGTGTATTAAACATTTACAATACATTGAAATAAGGCTTTCAAAAACTGCGTTGTTCTATATGACCCCATATCTCCTCCGTTTTGAAATTAAAAAAAAAAGTTTATTAATTTTAGTTTGAAGGTTGTACCGCGGTGAAGAAAGCATCTCCGACCCCATAAATTCTATACTCTTGATCCGAATAACCAGACGAGTCTCTCCGTTTCTAGGCAAACTAGTGTACCAGTTTTTGACCTATCAGAATACAACTTTGCAGATAGTCTTCTTTCTATTCCCAGTCGTATTAACTTCAGGAAGCCGAAGCAATTTGATCGATTCGATTGAAACGAAACCAATTGGAAAAATATTACTGAAGTGTATAATGATGATTATCCAGAATAGTTAGCAGAAAAATGCAAAACAAATAAAATATTTGTAAAATTAAAATCAGGGACTGTAACGGTTATAATTAAAAAAGCAAAAAATTAAAAAATAAAAGTTATTTATTAATTTTTACGAAAAAAAAATTGATTTTTAATAATTAAAATTAATTTTAATAATAAAAAATTAGTAATAATTATTAATTATCAATTTTTATATAAAAATTACGCAATAACTTTTATTTTCAATTTTTATTATATAAATTAAAAAATAAAAATTATTCGATAACTTTTATTTTAAAAATTGAAAATAAAGATTTAATCTATATATCTTTTGATCCGTAGAAGCCAGATCCAATATATATGTATATATATGATTTACACATCAATACCTTTCAGATGGTATATAATAAGTATGTATATATATGTATATACTTAATAATTATTACTAATTTTTTATTATTAAAATTAATTTTAATTATTAAAAATCATTTTTTTTTCGTAAAAATTAAAAAAAAAATTCGCCATAAATTTAACTTATGACAATTTTTTCCAATTTTTTTGGAGACTGTTTTGGGCTTCAATTTTTTTAAACTCATAATAATTATTTACGGTCCCTGATTAAAATATAATTTGTATATAATGAAAACGAGTTTAAGCGAAACACGTCAGACTCTTTTAAAAAGTTTAATAATGACAAAAGTGACATAAAGATGTAATAACAGCGTGCTACAGTAGTTAAAAATAAATTTACAAAAAATCTACAAAGTATATCTCAATATATCATTTTTTAAGATTAACTTAATTGCTGAAGAATCTTCCTTCACATTAAGCTGATATCAGTGTTTGAATTGGTTTTCGTGTGCTAATGCATTACATTTTTTGTGATTATCTCAAAATCAAAATATTTCAAAAATTAATCTGAGCACGAAATATAGTGCTAACCAAAAACTACAATTTTCGCCATTAGAAAAATTATTTTAAGTCTTAAAACCATTATTTTTCTCAATTTCTCAAATTTAAATGCGTAGGAATATCGCACTCGACATCAGAGAATACTATTAAAGGAATAAAGCTATATGATTTCTTTTTTTAAAATGGTATAAAACAAGCAAGGGCAACAAATTTAGGGGAGTGAGCAACAGCGCATTATCGAGACAGCAGCGAGACAAAAAAAGGGACAACCCCCACCACCGCGACCCGGCGCAGGCTTGAAGTGTGAATATGTGCGCGAAGGAAACACTGCCAAAAACTAAAAATATCACGTTTAAAATTCGGAACTTTCTCTTTCTTCAGTCACTTTTCTTCATTTTTCTAACCTTCTAGAAGAACTACTAAAGAACGGCTAACGGAGCAATTTACACATTTTTCCGTCTTTCGACATTTTTATTTCACTTCAACAATACAAATAGTTTCCTTAATAACTTGTCAAAGTTTATCAATATTGGGATTGTCTTAAATAAACTTTCTAATAAAAAATGTATGCTTGCGTGGTGTGGTATTGACATAAGTACAAAAATACCACATTTTTGTAGTAAGCTCAACCAAATTATTTTTTCTCTCTTGCAGAAGGTATTATAATTTTGTCATGATATTTGCAACGCAGCGAAGAATGCATCTCCGACCCCATACAGTATACATATGTATATATTCTTCATCAGCATGACCAACCGAGTCGATCTAGTCATGTCCGTCTTTTATCCGTGTGAAACAACATATCTCAGCCACTATAAGTGCTAAATCTACATATATATGCTGACAACATTCATATCTGCTTCGCAGAGATCAAGTTGGTTTTAAAATCCACATTTGGTTGATTGTTATTTAACAGTAAAGTTTCTGTGTAAGCTCAACTAATGCAAAATTAACACAGGTTTTGCTTTCCGCTGTTTCCCTCTGTCTGTCTTTCCTTCGTTTTCTATGCAAACTAGTCTGTCAGTTTAGGGTGGCTAAGGTAAATATGTCGGCATATTTATTTACAAATCGAACTACTATATCATATAGCTGTCACAGAAACGATTTGGCCAAAATTGTGATTAAGGCATTCATTTTTTGAATTAGACTACTCGTACTGAATATTTATATTTTACAAGGGCATAAAATTATCGGCTCTGCCCGAAGTTAGTTTTTCTTACCTGTTGACTCTTCTAGCATCACGTTAAATATTGGAAAAAACTATTTTTTTTTTCTCATGAACCATTATTTTTTAGAGGGAAAACGGCGAAGGGGTTAATGCATATTCAGATTTCACCGTTAAATATTGGTTTCGAGAGTTTCATTGTGGTCAAAACTCGACTGCCGATGAAGTCCGCAGCGGTAGGGCCTCCCATACGGTTACACAGGATAAAAAAAATACTTGAATTGGTGTTGGTGGTGGTTGACTTCAAAGTGAAGGTGCTCTAGCTACCAGATGCTGTGTTTGGACATACTTTTTCCAAATCTTGCTGTTTTTCTTTGAAACTCCTTTTGGGGCGCTCAACAAAAACATATTTAATACAGCCTACAACTAAGCCAGTCCCATATCGTTCTAATTTTTTTAGTTATTGCTCGATTTTTGTTGAACGTATGCCTGCCAATTGTTAATATTTTGAAAGTTGCAGTGTTGTGTAACATTGTAGATATTAATAAAAGCCGGTAACCTCGTTTTTCAAACGCTGTCCTCTTAATTTACTATTATCGAGTATAAAAACACCTATTTCGTAGGACTTTTCCGATGTTCTTTGGCATACTACAAATAAGGTTGCGAACTGTCACCACGGGATAATCATATCAGATAGATTAATATGTTTAAACGTATTTTGGCACAAATCCGAAGTTTCTGGTATCCCCAAAAGTTTACAGCTGAGTTTAAATCCAAAGACTGACTTAATCAACATATATCGTTAACCATGTTCTCTGTGACTCTGGCCTTGACCAGTCTTGCAGTGGGGTTTATATCATTGTCCTGTTTTTTTAGTAGCATAATATCTGAACAAATTCGAATCAGAACACTACCGAGGTTTGATTTTCAGGGGAGCGGGCAGAAACGAAAACAGCTGATTAATACATGTTGTGCTTTTGTTTTGTTTATTATTTGCTTACACTTTTACATATTTAATATATAAGTATATTTTAATAAAAATTTCAAAATAAATACATTTAAAAAATAATCTAGATTCACTTTTTTCGTTTTGAAAAAGTACCAAAACTACTACTTAATTACGTTTGGTAAGTAAATCGAGCGGTGACTTTTAAAAAATATTTTAAAAAATATATTGTTTTTTATATTATAACAAGCATACATATAACTGCATATATAGTCATAGATAATTAAATAGTAACAATAAACAGAATTCATAACAAGTGCGCTCAAAAAATGTGTAAGCGAATAATGTAAAAAAAAACAAAAGCACAATTAATACATGAATCAGCTGTTTCCCCTAAAAATCAAACCTCGGTATGGTATGCAGGCACCATCCGTTCACAGAACACCAACAACAGATGATTTGGTTTCAACTTTTCTGAACCACCTAGTAGTAGTTGGTGTTTTAGTGTCACCGATGGAAAAATGCCCTCTTCCCATCTCAGAAGATTACATTTTTTCATTCGTACATATATATATGTATATATGTATATGCAAAAAATTTCACTATTATCCCATATTCGTATTTCATACAAAAAGTATGCTCAAATATTAAAAAATATAATATAACACATTATATTATTCTTTTTATCGTTACCCCAATAGTGAATACGCCCATATTGGTACGGTACCAAGCATGAAAACTAGCAAAAGACAAAATATACATGCATCCGTGTACGTGAATGCATGAACACGGACACATATAAAGGCCAATTCAAGCGCACGAGAGCATAAAAGAGAGCAAAATTGCCGAACATTGCCTAAAAATTTTTGATTCCATTTTCGTTATATAAAATGACTAGTCTATATGCTGCATGGTTGGTGGTTTAACCTATCAACATTTTGAAAAACTGCATTATTTTGAGCTACTTAGATGTCTCCTCTTAATATAGGAAGAGTGGTCTCATGAATTTTTAACAGATATCGTCGGCCTCCGTAAACCGGACGCAACAGCTTCAATTAAAAAAATAGTTTGTTGTGCACATTTTGCTGCGTTTATATACATATGTATAGGAATTGCTCGGCGAACAACACTATCGGTGTTCTGCTCTTCGTCACTACGTGGTCCCTCGTTACCGTGACTGAACATATTGGACTAGAGGATATATTTAAAAAAAAAAACAAAGTTGTATATTTTGTATACCCTTGCAGTGGATAATAATTTTGGTTAGATGTTGGCAATGCAGAGAAGGAGACATTTCCAACTCTATAAATATTATTGTTTAGTATTAACAGCTGAGTCGATCTAGTCATGTAGCTATTGTCCGTCAGCTATCTGAATAAAATTTTGCAAATATTCTTCTTTCTATCCCCATAAGTACACTGTACGACGACTATATCAGAAATATGTTCGAATGAAAATTAATAAGAAACTAATAAAAAATATATTTACGTCAGTAGGATTTATTGTATATATGTCGATTTCAATCGCACACTGCGAGGGTATACAAACTTCGTCTTCCCCAAGATATTTTCCTTTCTTGATTTTAATAATTTTCTGCCTAATTGTCCAGCTGATGAAAAATGTATATACGCCTAAGAAATTGACATACTTATTGAAATTTTTTTTAGATATTCACTAAACTTTAAATAAAATGTGTACTTTTAGCTCTTCGACAATTGCTTAGCGCCAAACACCATGGGTGATGGAACTGGTTGTGACAACATGACTGCTGTAATTGTGCGGTTTAAAAAATCCCTTCAAGATCTGGAAGCTACAATTAACCCAACTGAAACAGAAGATGTCGTAGCCAAAAAATGCGAGGATTGTGAGAAGGTTACAGATGCAGATGCAAATGTCGATCAATGCGCGCTTAAACGTTGCGTTTCGCCAGATACCGTTGCCGAAGGCGATGAACTCGAAAAAAATTCGAACAAATCGAAACGGCTGAAGACTGAAGAAATTGAAGTGGAAATAGTTGAATCTTCTGCCGAAAAAAGTAACTCTTCATCGACGGTCGAAAAAAAGGAAAGCGCCAGCTTAAAGGCTAGTAACGAAGTTACAGTAGTTGTTTCCTCATCTTAATTGATACGGCTTGCGAATCCGAACTCGTCATATTCAACATTAACGTGTAAACTGCATTTTAATCGTACATTTTAAGCTCTTAGAGTCCATGAGTTTTTTTCTCTTCATAATTGATACGGCTTGCGAATCTGAAATCGTCATATTCAACATTATAATGTAAACTGCATTTTAATCGTACATTTTAAGTTCTTGGAGTCCATTACAAAAAACCAAAACCCATATTAATTTGCTCACACGTATATTTTAATTACATTCAAAGATTTTCGTAAAAATTCGATTTTGCATAAACCAACTGCTGGGTAAAAATTAAAATATTAATCATACCAATATTAATACACTAGAATACAAAATCCTATACATTTTGTTTAACAATTTAATATATAATAAAAAAATTTATTAAAAAGGTAATAAATCAAGTTATTGTCATACAGCTCTTGTCCATACATTACGTAATCATGTTCTTGATCATTTTTGACCCCTCTTCCCTATAAAATCAAGAGTTATAACTAGAACTGCCTCCGCTATGATCACGTTATCATAAAACAAAAATGTTGTCAAAAATATTAAAAAAACATTTTTTTTAAAATATATTTTGAAATAACATAATTACGAAATATTATTTCAACCTTCCCAAATAAACAAACATTATCATTTCGCTACCCCCAGATGATTACGTAATACATATATGGAAAACCCCTACGAGTAAACTAAGAAATGTTTCTTAATTAAAAACTGTGAAGCTTCAATTAGTGGCTATATATACGTAATCACTGCTAGAGATGGTGGGGGTCAACTAGATGATTACGCCAGTACAGAAAAATTTCTAGCTTGACAAATTATTTTCGCACTTTTCCTTACAATCCTGTTGCATTTATTTTCGTTTATAATTTGTTCATAACGCGAAATTGGTTTCAGATAAAAGGTTTTGCTGTATGCCACCCTTAAAATTGATTAGTTACATTTGTGCTTTTTTTTTGGCACTAGCGATCCCTTTAATGTATTTAAAATGTGATAAGCGTTTCGCAGACCACTCAGTATGCATATAACCTAAGTCATATCCAAATAAGGTTATATAAAAAATAACTTGTAACAATTACTCTTCTGATTGAATTGGTCATACTTTTGTTACTAAAACAGTCTAGAATGGCATATATATCCACACTGTTCTTATTAAAAAAATATATGCATAAGTGTATAAATATACATATATGCATGTGCTAAAACTTAATCTGTTATAAAGTAGGCCGACTTATTAATTTATTTATTTAATTTAATAATAATTTCCAAAAAATAGCTCTGTCCTCTGAATCTGTATTATTTTATTTTATTGGGATGCGGCATTTTTCTTATTGATTTGCCTTTTTCCTGGGAAATCACATTTTTCTTTATATTTTATTATACCCGGTAACCATAGGGCGGGCACAAGTGTATTATAGCTTAGTGCCTTCCGAGAATGTACATATGTATGTAACAGGCAGAAGAAAGCATCTCCGACCCCATAAAGTATATATTCTTGATCAGCATTACCAGCCGAGTATATTTAGAAATGTCCGTTTGTCTGAAACAACAGATCTCAGAGATTATAAGGACTATGGCGCTACCAAATTTGGTGACCATTCATTCATATCTTAATATATGGAAGATATTAAGCACCAAGCACCAAAACGTCGTGGTTTTTTGTACTTCTTTACTTTACATGTTTTGGTTTTAATTTTATTTTTTTGTTTGTTATAATTATTATAATAACTTTACTTTACAAAATTATATTTCTGACCAATTTGATAATTGAACAAATATATTTCAGCTGTTCTTAATGCACACCAGCAAAAAATCTAATTGGCTCACTTCAATAAGTCTCTTACGAATTAGGTAAAAAGTAAAATGAATAAATTATTAAGGTAAGGAAAAATAAATTCAGTTAATTACATTATAACAGAGAGACAGAACATGAAAGTGTTTCCAACTACACTGTGACGAAAACCCCAAATCTTAATATTATGTATCAATTGAACAAAAGAAGCAATAAAAGTATACAAATGATATAAAAAGTTTTTTGGGGGACTTTATTTGAACAGTGAACAGTATAACCAGTGCCGATTGTAACACTAAATAACTTTTTATTTTACAATAAAAGGGGCGCTTTTGAATTAGAATAAAAAGGTGGAAAAAAGCAATTAAAAGCGATAGCGTAATTGCAACACATGTGGCTATTGGGCAGAACAAGTCGACTCGTAGGTCTCTATTTTTGTTACAAAGAGGCCTCCCCGTTAAGTTAACTGCGTCACAGTTTAATATAAGCCATATAATCTATTAATTCGAGCGGCGATTTATTTTAAGAACTATCGTATAACGATAGTTATTATTTTAGAAATTCTATAATAAAGTGAAATCATAAAGTTCGTATAATTTTAAATAGAGGTTTGCATGAATTGCAAAAAAAAAAAAGTCATTCGAATACACAATTGTCAAAATTTAATTCAAAGAGTGAGAATGGTCGGCGGTATTCGCAACAGCAAGTGTAACAAAAAGTGCGAATGAGAAGGGTTCAGTAGTAAGTGCGAATTAAACGACATTCTTCTGTGTCTGTTTTGGACAAACATGGACATTTTGTGTCAGAAACCATTGGAATCAATTGGCTGAATTCGATAATGAAACCGTGCAACTTGTGCCAAGCACATAAATTCACTAAACTTGAAATAACAGAATGGCAATAAGTGGAAATGTTATACCATCTTTTTTCGATATTTAATGTCGTTAAAAAGGTAGATCAAAGAGAAAGCAGAGCAACCTACTCCTGTAATGTTTTTTTTGCATTTGCCTTTTTTTTGAAAAACACTTTTCCAGCAGGTCGGTTTTTATTGTAATTTTGAAGTTTTATTTAAACAAATGAATTTATTTTTTCAATCTTGCGCAATGCAAAAATACGGCCTACGGATTAATGCTACACACCCATCTGCCATTGTGTTTTTGATATTTGAAAAAAAAAAAAATAAATGTAACTTATTTTTAACATTATTATACCTAATTTAGCAATTTTCGATTAGCTCTTTAGTTTAACCAATAAAAAATTTGGAAAAACTGCCCTATTTTGAGCTACTTAGATGTCGCCTCTTAATTCGATTCAGACTGATAACCCAGCGATAGCCAAATCTTGCGTATTGAATATTGTTGAACGGAGTGAAGCGTTTTCAGATCTAAAGTTCGGCCTTCGTAAACCGGACCCAACAGCTCCAATTAAAGAAATTGTTTATTTTGCACATTTTGCTTCGTGTATTTATGTATTTAAATATGCTCTGCGAAAAACACTATCGGTGTTCTGCTCTTCGTCACTACGTGGTCTCCCGTCACAGTGGTTGAACATATTAGACTAGAAGGATATATTTAAAAAAAAGCAAAGTTGTACATTTTGTTTAACCTAGCAGTGTATAATAATTTTGGTTAGATGTTGGCAATGCAGAGAAGGAGACATTTCCAACTCTTTAAATAATATTGTTCAACGAAATCTAGCCTCTAAATTTTTCAGCTATCTGAATAAAACTTTGCAGATATTCTTTCTATCCCCATAAGTCACTACACGACGACTATATCAAAAATAAGTCATCGAACGATCCATTAATAAGAATATAATATGAAATAATTGTATCATTGTTTTTATAATCGATTAGGCTGTTGGTGATGATCAATAAAATATTTACTGTACTGTATAGGGTTTAAAAAAATTATAATACGCTGCAAGTTGTCTAGCTGATTAAACATGTGTATACGCTTAAGAAATTTACCAACTTATTTAAAATTTTTTTTAGATATTCTTTGACAACTGTATAGCGTCAAACACTATGGGGGGTGGAAAAAATTAAAAAAAATCCCCTCACGATCTGGAAGCTAAAATTAACCCAACTGAAACAAAAGATGACGTAACCAACAAATACAAGGGATGTGGAAAGGTTACAGAATCAGATGCAATATATGCGCACTACGATATATGCGCACTTCAACGGCGCGTTTCAGATGGCGATAAACTAAAAACAAAAAATGCTGAAGAAATCGACGTGGGAAAAGTTGATTCTCTGTCCACAAAAGTATCCCTCTATCGACATTCGAAAAAAAAGGAAAGCACCTTAAAAGCTAGTAAAGAAGTTACAATAATTGTTTCCTCTTCATATGTCATATTCAACATTAGCGGGTAAACATTACAAAAACCTTTAATTATTTGCTTCACACGTATATGGTAATTACATTTATTTCGTTTAAATTCTAGAGTAATCATTGAAGAAACTCCCTCCCCTATGATTACGTAATAAAACAGAATGTTTGTTTCAAAATAATTATTGTTTATTTCAAAATAATTTTTAAAAATATATTTTAATATAAAATAATTAAGTTCTTCGCTATATTTACTTTTGAGATGGCGTCGATTGTGTACTACTGTGTGCAAAAAGTAAGGGGCATTTTTATTTTTAAACTTCGACGGCCTAACATTTCTAGTTCTTTTTTCTTGAGTTGTCAGGACTGTTAATGACATCTACACCAAATTGAATTTTAATGTCATTATTATTAATATACTTACGCTTGTGTTTACCAAACGACCACGAGAGCAATTTTCGATCTTTACATTGTCTGATTTAATTGAGCAGAAAATTGCCATAAAATTTTCTTTGCGGAATGAAATGTCGGCTGCGGAAACGTTGAGGATGTTGCCTTGGGTGATTCTACCATGTCGCAGAAAAAGGTTAAATGGTGGTACAGAGACTTCAAAAAGGGAGAGTTTGTTAATGAAAAAATCAAAAGTCGTAGGGTGACTGTTAGAGACCTTACTGATATGATCAGAATATCAGAAGGATCTGTGAAAAGCACTTTGAAAGACCATTTCGGCCTACGAAATATCAAATCACGTTTGGTACCAAAAATACTCAATATCTTGCCACAAAGTCGTCGCGATGAGCACGTCAAAGTCGTTTAAAAATCAGGGACATGATGACAGTTGTTTTTTATGCACTTTATGCAGCCATAATTTTGGCGATATCATTAAAAAATAATATGAACTATAAGGTACCCCAATGGCTCCCTTCCCCGACACCAGAGGTGACCCGGAGAACATTAGAGAAGTTACTTTTAAATAGAACATTATTGCGTCCTGCCAATTAAAAAACCTTGTGATCCATCTTATAAGATCACCTGAAAAAATGCATTAAATCAAGTTTTCAACAATGGAGACAATGCTTTACTGAAATCATTATAAATTAAATCTGGCCGAATTTTTGTTGGAAGAATTTAAGTGTGGAGCTTTTTAGGTGGCCGATAAGACTTACGCTCCAGAGCGGTCCCAATATCGACTGGATAGGGGAAAAATGGTTCCAATAAAAAGGAAGTTCGGACAACGGAGGAATGTAGGAACATGTAAGAATGTAGGATCTCAGCATCGTCGCTTTCCTTAAAAGTTTAAGATTTCGCCGTGAGTGTGGACACCACCATCTCCCTGGATAGGCCAATCCAGCCTGTATAAAGTGTTAATAGGTGGAAAAAGTTTGAAGCTAAGGATCTCCGGTTTCAACCAGGTTTCTGTGCACAAAATCACCTAAAGCCTAAAGGCTTTAGGAAACTTACTACGTAAACCTTTTGCATTCTGATAGGAAATAAGGATGTAGTTAGTTTGTTAATTTTTTGAAACGGACGAGCGAGAAGACGTAGAGTGCACAATGATCATATATAGGAATCAATATATAGGAAAATTTTAAATTGGCAAATCAATCAATATAATCGCTTACCTTAATACAACTATAATTTTTTTTCTATTAAAAATAAATAGTTTTTAAAATTAAGGCCAAAACCTGCAGTTGTGCACCTCTATACATTTATGAAGTTTTTTAACCAAGCATAAACGCCGGGTTTAGAACTCTCATCGTTGCACAGAAAATGAGAGTGAGTGGACATTTTTAAATCCAAATATTGTCCAATATTAGATACATATATAATGTGACATATCCGTATTCCCTTAGACTCCGCACATATCCAATACATATAAACAATTTACCTCATACTACCCTTTAATACAGACTCATTAAGAATTCAATAAAAATCCCATGAAGTACACAAAAAAGACAAGTGGAGCAAAAGATTTAATTGCTACGTGTCTTCACTAAAATCCAATAAAAGTTCGGCTCGCAAATTAAAATCCAATGTTTATAAATTAAATTAAAATCCCACGAAGTACACAAAAAGCATACAATCATGGGCAACGCTTCATTTAATTGCTACTTAAAATCCATTGTTCAAATCAAAGTCAAAAAATTAAAAAAGATCCCTTGAATTAAAGAAAACCCTTGTATCCAAGAGATAAGACACTTGAATACAATAGAACGACAAAAAGGTAATACACATGAATCCAATAAATCCAATAGAACTTTTTAAAACTTACTCAAGTCCGAATCCGATCAGCTGATGGTCAAGGAAATCAGATTAGCTAGATAAATTCAGTTTACCGACAGTCTTATCCAGCATTTTTCAGGGGCTATAGGCCGAGATCATCTAAAAAAAAAGGACAAACTAAATATCATAATAATATAATAATAAGAAAGTTTGTTGTTGAATTATAACTCCAATATATTTTATAAATATATATTTGACAAACTGGAATTAGAATCTGATCCATCTAACAAAAAAAAAAAAATTTAAAACAATCCATATGAAAATTAATAGAAAGCTTCCAGATCGTAGTATGTCTTTAGCCAGAAGAGATATTACCAACATTACAAAACTAAACCAATCTTCTATGGGATTTTATGATGCTAATCCTGTACAAAGATATAATCAAAATCTAAATAATAATAACTGCAGGAATAGGGAAAATATACATTAACGAAATAATATTACAATTAATAGAAGGCTTCCAGATCGTATGTATATGTCTTTACCCAGAAGATATATCTAATGGTGGTCATTAGAAAACTAAAGAAAGCTTCTATTCATATAGGATTTTATGATGCTTATCCTATTAAGAGATATAATTATTTATTTATTGTATTTAATACTAATTTAAGTGTGC
Organism: Drosophila kanapiae; assembly: GCA_008042475.1. Lineage (NCBI taxonomy): Eukaryota > Metazoa > Arthropoda > Insecta > Diptera > Drosophilidae > Drosophila > Drosophila kanapiae. The sequence continues at coordinate 29,111 of VNJM01002909.1, read as the reverse complement.
TGTCCTTGTATGTTTTGCGTTTATTTTTTGTGCCGTTGATTGCGTCGTCGCGACAGCAGCTAGCCTCTCTGAAGCTTACTCCCACGCTATACCGCTCACTGCACGCAGCCGCTCTCTTTCCCTCTCTCCCTCTCCCCCCACAACTCTCATCGTAATAAAGGTACAGTGGTAATTAGTCTTGTCGCGATGTGGAAAATGAGGTCTTTCATGCGGCAAACCAGAAGTGATTTTATAGAGCTATTCTGTAGTTTTCGAAAAACGAACTTTGTGCTCGTAGCGCTGAACGATCAGTTTAATGGCCTTAATCTATTGAACGAGTAGCCAAGCGCAAAAAAAACGCAACTGGCGCACCGCAGACAGGCGGATCCCCAGCTCCCCGGACTCCCTCGGCAGCGCCCTGAGTTTCAGTATCGACCTTATTGACGCTAAGATTGGGAATAAAAAAGTTTCGGTATCCGAATGTGCCGCGAGGGGGGCCCCAGTGATTTCCTTGTCGGCTGAGGGGTAATAATAAAATGACCCCGCAGAATCCAGTTCCAAAAACTCCCCAGGATGTTAGGTCCGGACTACCACGCCCAGGTGGTAACACAGACTATCAGTCTGTGTTGCTAAAATCGCTTCTTGTCGTAGAATCAATGAAGTTGTTCCACCTGGATCGGCATATCCGCCGATGTGGCAGATGTCCGCCTCATAGCGATGGACTCCACACTCAAGTCGGAATTGTTAGTTTTTGAGGAATACAACGATGTTGAATTCCTTTGTGTAAAGCTATATGTTTAAGGTAGTTTCGGTAGTCGGAACTTCCTATTTATTGGAACCATCTTTCCGCTATCCAATCGGTCTCCAATAGACTTTCGGATAAAGAGAGTTTAATAGCTCTAGGATATTTTAACATTCCTGGAGCTACTTGGTCTGCTACCAAATCTTCAAATACTCTTTTCACTACCGCACAACATGACTTTATTATGTGGCTTCTTCGACATTTCGATGTATCAAGTCGACCATGTACGAAATTCTTAAGATCACTTGCTTGATCTCTGCTTTGTCTCTGACCCGGCAGGAGTCAGTTTGGTCAGGGTTCCACCACTGATCATCCTAAGTTCGATGTGACTATCGATATTGGGACTGCTCTGGAGTATAGGTCTGATCGGCCACTTTAAAACAATGCCAAAGTTTTGGCTAACTATAGAGTGCTCATGTATGCAGTTGACGTTAAGCTTTTTGTGCAGTATAAAGATAGCTCTTGCCAGTCGGATTTACAAAAAGATCTCAATAACTTTCAAACATGGTGTCGTGTTAATTTATTAAACTTAAATAGCTAATGACATTTTCTCATGTCACTCCCATGCTTGCGACTTATATGTGAACGGCTGTTCTTTGGAGCATCCTAAACTATACTTGACTTTATCGACTTTAATACTCGACTTGACTTTATATTTCACGCATGGTGAACAAAGCTAGGATTGCTTGGATTTCTCAAACGGTGATCAAAGTAATTCAATTAGTTCCTATCTTAGAATATGGATCATGAATTGGACCACAATATGATGTTTACAGAAAACGCATCAAATCAGTTCAAAAGAACTTTTTACTATTCGCTCTACGCGGTTTTAACTGGAATTTAGACCGAAGGTGGTTACCCTCTTATACAGTTGTATAGTAGACTTCTGCTAATTAACATACCATTCGTAGCCAACCATAGAACTGTGATAGGTATTACCTTCATCTATAATCTAATCCGTGGTGACGTGGAGAGTACTGTCCTGATAGGTCAGCTTAATTTCCACGTACCGAGTAGAAATACTAGATACTAAAGGTAACTTTAGTGTTGCGGCAGAACATGTTATGAAATGCACGAACCCTTTTGTGTGCAAATTATAAATATAAATTATAACCTCAAACGTAGATAACCTTCCTAAACTATAAACTTTAACTACGCATGCAAGCAAACATTCAGGCAGCACGCCAGTAGTTAATTTCCTTGCAGACTTTACCTATACTTTCTCCTATCGAGCCTACTAACACCTAACCCTAACAAGCACGTGATTGGTGTCGCAAGGGCTATTGTCCGTAGTGCATTGTCCGTCTGAACAAAAGTTTTGCTTGCATAAGTTAGACAATTTTGATACCTTGTGTTAGGTGGACAATATCTACAAAGCTACAAAGGCTAAAATAGATTACGAAATCGACAATACCTACGAAAATCTAACTTACATGATCCGCAGGAAGAACAGGATAAGACCGCACCTTCAAAGTGCCTTAATCCGCAGGAAGAATCCTGAATCCTTAAATATCCTAATCGATACCGCACTGCAAGAATGTTAAAAATTCAGGCTTGAAACGAAGAATGTTTACAGAAAGTTATATTTTTATGGTGATAGGAAAATCAATGAATGTCCATTAAAGACATTATAGACTTAAGATAGATCAAAGATGTATGAATAATCTCCTAGAAGATTAAATTTATACGGATTGTTTGGTTTACTTGGATAATATTATAATATATTCCACTCCATTGGAGGAACACTAAAAAATGTATTTGGGAAGTTAAGAGACCCAAACTGTAAATTGCAGTTAGTAAAATGTGAGTTAATGAAAAAGTATACCGAATTTTGAGGTCATATTGTCAACACTAATGACATTAAGCAGAATCAAAAGAAACCAGTGCCATCACATATTTTCCTTTACCAAACCCCCTAAACAAATTAAATCTTTCAAAGTATAGAGTATAGTATAGTAGTATATTTTGTAAGGAACCTTATGTGGCAACGACTGGCCCCGTAGGCCAGGGCAAAGGGCAAGACGGGGGGCGAAGGCGCAGTCGCGGCAGACCCAACAACTGGCCCCGTAGGCAGGGGGAAAGGGGAAAAAGTTCAGACCCAGGGAAATCCCGCCCGAGAGGAAACTAACGGCGTTTCGCTTGGCATTCTTTATTTATTTATTACTAACTAACTAACTATGCTGTCAGCCACACCCCATACCCTCGCTCTCCCGATGATGGAGGTGATCCCTGGGTGCTGGATTCTTGATGTCGGATGCGGTATGCTTCCGTCGCTGGTCACTCGAGGCGCTGGGCGGTGCGGGGAACACGGTGGTTGCTTCGCGCGATGACTTGCGGGCACACGTCCGGGGTATTTGGCACTTCTGCAGCTGTTTGTTAAGCCAGCTAGGCGGTATCCTAAATCAGGCTGATAAGGATGAGTTAGAAAGCAAAATTAGTAAGAATTAAGAGAATAAAAAGCAACACAATTTCTTAAACATGACTATCTTAAGCAAGTCAATTCTGAGAAATTGATGAAAATCAAAACATCCACTTGGTAAAAATCAGATACAAATGAAGTCTTGAGTATTTCCCACATTTATTATGAAATATTTAAAACTCAATTAAATAATCTCATATCCAGACGAGTTTGATAACATTTTCCTGAAAATACATTAGATAAATTATACACTTATGAAGTTAAAATGTTTAGTAAAAATAGAGATACGGTTATCTTTGATAGTTGCATAATTGAAATCGTAAAACAGGAACCAAATCAACTTTGTAACATATTATTGATATGGAACGTATAAGAATCAATTATACATACAAATTGCATAAATACAAAAGTTTCGTTTACAGAAAATAACATTATTAAAATAAAGGATTGTACATGTTAAATATATGCATTTTCGATAAAAAGACTATGTCAGATTATTCACAATATTACAAAACTCGAATTATTAGCACATATCCAAACTAAGGAGATAATTGTTCCATACAAGTATGTTAAATATTACAATATATTTCAGATAATATGTTTTACGACATTAGTAATAACTACAATAAAACTAATAACAAATTCAAAAGTATTGCTAAGAATGGTAACGGAGAGAGTCCGTCGGTTAGTACTGAAAATAATACTATATTGTACCACTTATGTTTGCTTGAGGACAAGCCAAATTCGAAGATTGATGGAGTGACATATCCGTAGTCACTTCAGACTTCGCATACATCCACTACTTTATCTAAACACAATCTACCCCATACTACCCTTTAATAAAGGTTCATAAAGAACCCTTTATAAAGGTCCCTAAATTAAAGTCCCATCGAGTAAACCAAACAAAGCAGGGTAAGCAATCATTAACCCAGGAGAACCCTTGTATCCAAGAGATAACTTACTTAAATCCAACAGAACATCAAAGAGATAATACACTTGAATGTAAAAGATCGTCACTAATTAAGTTCAGCTTGGAACCGGTTACCTTCACAAAAAACCAGGAAACTATATAACGATTTATATCGATTAAATTTAATTATATTTACTTGAAGCGGTTGCTGTCCACTCTTAAGCAGCAGTTCTAGAACTACACCTCGTGCGCAGCTGTTAGGAAATTCCGGGCAGTACATCTGATGCGTAGTCTCAGTACACGGTACAGTACATGTGCAGCATTTTCGTCGTATTTTATCCTGGAGAACTCAGGGGGATTTTGAATTTCTTAATTAAACATTTTTAAATCCTGGTTATTGAAATCGACTTTTATGTTGGAGTACTTATTTATTGCTAATCGTTGACTCCAGAGCCTCTTTAATATCGGCATCTCTAGTCACCTCGTGCGCAGCTGTTAGGAAATTCCGGGCAGCACATCTGATGGGTAGTCTCAGTACACGGATTTCCGTGACTTGCCTGTGATGACTACCACACGTCAATTCTACCACCGGATCTATATACCCTTAGTTTCATTTTAGGTAAGCTTATATATTTTTTTATTTTATTAAAAGTAAAGAAATTTCCTGCTGGTGTTTTTTAACGTTAATTTATATTTTTGTTGCGCTTCTGCGGCGGTTGCAGGCAATTTTGTCAATGCAACCCCCAATTGCAAAAAAATACATGAAAACTGTACACGTATGCGGAAAAGCGGAATGACGCACAGACAATACGCGCTTACAGTAAAAGCAAAAAGGCCCAATAACTTGGACAAATGGCCGCAGAGGGGCCGAAAAGTATTCCCGGCTATGAAATAAATTTTGGAGCAAGCAAAGCGACATCGCTCCACGGAGGCCGCTGAAACGGTGCTTCTGTGGAACTTCGAACAACCAGGCATCGGATTCGTTTGCGGAGATGACCCGCAACCGCATACTCATCGGGGTAGTAGACATGGGGAGCCGTCAAGGCCGAATCCCGAGGAATATATGAAGAATATCTTAAAGAGATCTTGGAGTCAGTGCATTGCAAGAATGCCATTGGTCTGCTCGGCGAGGCTTAATAGGGGACGTACCTAGTCGAACTGAACTGGAGCGAGATCCCGAGTAATCCCCGAGCGAGGATCTGGTTTTCTTCAACTGTGTACGATAAAGCGCAGCAATCCGTACAATCCAACACACGAATGGTCGTAAGCAGGAGCCACTCGCACGTCTTTGAATGCTGGTGGCAACCCAGCAATGTAGGAGGTTTCAGAAAATGGACACTCCACCGACACCACTAATTCCTGAAGTGTAGGAAATAGGCAATATGGAGGCAATATAGTTAAATCTTGTTCTCTTTCTCTCTGCACCACTATCTCTTATCACCACTTTCCGTAGAAAAGTGATAATTACGGCCAATGTCCAATGCGCCTCTGCTGCGACACTTTTCGCGATGTTAGAAGAGAAATCAGCTAGTAATTTTCGTAAGCACTGTTTCATCGCCTTAAGGCTGATCCCTACAATTAACCGCAGACTCCCTCGGAAGCGCCCTTAGCCTCAGTATCTACCTCAATGACGCTAAAATCGGGGTGAAAAAAGATTCGGTATCCGAATGCGCCGAGGGAGCGGTGTGTCCCAGTGATTTCCGTGATGTCCGATAAGGGGTCACAATCAACGATCGCGCGGAATCCAGTCCCAAAACTCCCCATGGACTCCCCGGACACAAGTAGTAACACAAGTAGTAACAAAGACAACCAGCCAACATCCCTCGTTGTAGTAACACGAACGAAACATATATTTGTTGCGCAGCTTTTATCTGATCAAACATCTGACGATGCTATTGCCAATATTCTAGCCTAGACAAAAGCCGAAAAAAAATGTGCAAAATTTAAATGATCTTATACCAAGGATATTTCATCTTTCAAAAGTGAAGACTGATCTACAAAGATGCTGCAAATGGGGAGTTATCGATTTTTCGAAGAGTTTTGGGATGTCTGACAACTCAGAGATTCCTCTATAATTGTTAAGAAAATTTTATGGCAATTTTCTGCTCAATTAAATCAGACAATGTAAAGATCGAAAATTGCTCTCTTGGTCGTTTGGTAAACACAAGCGTAAATATATTAATGATAATGACATTAAAATTCAATTTGGTGTACATGTCATTAACAGTCCTGACAACTCAAGAAAAAAGAACTAGCTAGAAATGTTAGGCCGTCGAAGTTTAAAAATAAAAATGCACCTTACTTTTTGCACACAGTAGTACACAATCGACGCCATCTCAAAAGTCAAAATAGCGAAGAACTTAATTATATATCATTTATATCAAACTATATTTTAAAAAATTATTTTGAAATAAACAACAATTATTTTGAAACAAACATTCTGTTTTATTATTACGTAATCATAGGGGAGGGAGTTTATTCAATGATTACTCTAGAATTTAAACGGAATAAATGTAATTACAATATACGTGTGAGCAAATAATTAAAGGTTTTTGTAATGTTTACCCGCTAATGTTGAATATGACGAGTTAGGATTCGCAAGTCGTGGCAATTACATATGAGGAGGAAACAATTATTGTAACTTCTTTACTAGCTTTTAAGGTGCTTTCCTTTTTTTCGAATGTCGATAGAGGTATACTTTTGTGGACAGAGAATCAACTTTTCCCATGTCGATTTCTTCAGCCTTCAGCCGTTTAGATTTATTTGCATTTTTTGTTTTTAGTTTATCGCCATCTGAAACGCGCCGTTTAAGTGCGCATATATCGTAGTGCGCATATATTGCATCTGAGAAAAAACATACAACATACTTTGGCCAAAAGCTGTTAGAGCATATTGTGCTAACGATCTCGTTAGGGACATTTATTTTGAAAGATGAAAATTCCCTAGCGTAAGAGAATTTAAATTTTTTTACCTTTATTTTTAGTTTTTCGGCTTTTGTCTTGCCTTGAATATAGGCAATAACGTCGTCAGATGTTTGATCAGGGGAAAGCCGCGAAACAAATATATGTTTCGTAGGGGGTACTACTATGAGTGATTTTGGCATCAAAGATTGATTGTCTATGTTGCCAGCTGGAGCCGGTAGTCCGGACTTGTCACTCTGGGGAGTTTTCGAGACTGGGTTCTGCGGGGTCGTTAGTTGTGACCCCTCAGCGGACAACACGGAAATTACTGGGGTCGCACCCCCTACTGCGACACATTCGGATACCGAATCTTTTTTCGCCTCCGATCTCAGCGTACTCCACCGCTACGAGCACATCGTCCGTTTTACGAAAACTACTAAATAGCTCCATAAAACCGCTTCTGGTTTGCCGCATGAAAGACCGCATATCCCTTTCAACATCGCGACAAGTCTCGCAGCAGTAGCGCAAACCAATATTTTTTGACATATCGTCAACCGTCCGGGCCGTACAACCAATGGCGTGCACAATGTTGTTACAAAGCCAACATCCGATCGTAAGATCGCCAATAGCAATTGGCGGTCACCTTATCCTTAGAAACCTCCCACTTTCCCCTTATTTGGAAGGAATCATTTGTTATTCCTCTTCACAAAAAAGGTAGCAAAGAGGATGCCAACAATTATAGAGGAATCTCTGAGTTGTCAACCATCCCAAAACTCTTCGAAAAATCGATAACTCCCCATTTGCAGCATCTTTGTAGATCAGTCTTCTCTCCATGTCAACATGGATTGATTAGGCGAAGATCAACACCAACCAATCTTTTGGAGCTCACTTCATTTATCATAAAGGGCATTTGATTCCGTTAATCACTCCCTTCTTGTTAGGATACTCGATTTAATGGGTTTTCCTGTTGATCTTAAATGAATCTCAAGTTATCTGATTGGCAGGACGCAGAAAGTCCTCTTTTAAAACAGTATATCTAATGTTCTCCGGGTTACCTCTTGGTCCCTTGTTTACATTATTTATTAATGACCTGCCCAAAGTTTTGTCTAACTCTAGAGTGCTCATGTATGCAGTTGCATTCCAAAGGGAATGCGGGTATATTCGTAGTGCCCATATTTGGTCTTTGCAATAGAGTTTTCCTCCATCTGGTGAAAACCCTTAGCTAGATCAATTGTGGGGAAATACTGACATCTCCCTACTTTATCAAGTATTTCTTCCAATTCTAGGAATCGGAAACTTGTCATTAACTGTTATTTCGTTAAGATTTCTGTAGTCAACTACTGGTCTGAATTTTGGTTTACCTGAGGCGTCTGCCTTTTTGGGGACTACCCAAATAGGTGAACAATAGGGGGACTTGGATTTTCGAATGATCCCCTGCTCTATCATTTCTTTAATAAGTTTGTTTACCTCTTGATCAATGCTCTGGGGGTATTTGTATGGCTTGCGATAAACCGGATCTTCATGCTGGGTTTGGATAATCAATCTTTGTTTTGGTATCTTCTTAATATTGGCAACCTAACAGGAAATCACATTTGTGAGAAAATTTATGCACGAATTTTTGTTCGGACGGACATGTAACATAAGGCTTAATCATTATGTTTTTTTTTAATTTTATTGGGCCCTTTTTTGTATATACCATGAGATTTTCTTTGGTTTCCTCCAAGTTTGCAAAATTTTCTCTAATAATATTGATGGAAGACCATGTGTCGATCATACCTTTGTAAAGATTGTTCTGATAGGCGATGTTTACATATGGACTCACTCTTCTTCTTCTCCCGTGTCCGAGGTTTCCGAGGCAACTTGATGAAAATTTACATCTACATGCATTCTGCTCTGTCCTGCTTTCTCTTTGACTTTTTACAGGACCACTATTACTTGAGTTATGCGAAGTAGAGGGTCGGTAATTCAAGGCGTTTTTCTGCCTACCTTGATTAAAACTATCCCTAAAATTGTGGTATACTTTCGGGTCAACAACAGGAGGGTCGCTTACATTACGATTCTGGTTACTCCTATTCGAATTACTGGCATGATTATTATTTTGATCAGTTGAAGAATATAAAGCACTTGTATTTCGTCTTTTATTGTAATACCTTTGATTGTTACTTCGAGTTTTATTTCCCTTGTTCTTGCGATTAAACGTCTTCAGGATTTGTGTAATAAGGAACGAGTTCCATGGTGGCTTGTTTTAATTTTGGGATAGTATCGATATCCTTGCGATCCAACGAAATGTACATTCTATCTGGTAGTTTTCTATCAATTGTGGACTGGATAGTTTATTTTAACATTTCAGAGTAGTTATTTTTACTTTCGCTTTCTAATTCTAAATTATCAAAGATATTACGATGCTGCACTTCCAGCGTCTGGATGAACTTACTGATGCTTCCGAGCTAAGGCGTCTCTTCTAGTTGCTTCACCAGCGTCACATACGGCCTGTGGTCCTTAAAGGATAGTGCTTTTCGAATTTCTACCCAGGTGATTGCTTCTACCTGAATCACAGTTTCCGTAGCGCCATAAATTATGTGAGCTTGACGGGCATCTTGTGTGGGGTAGAGGGTCAGTAAATGATCGACTTGGTTGATGAATACTGATAGCTTTCCAGGTGTGCCATCGTGGTAAGGTAGGTCTTCGATTTAGTTTAGCAGCTGATTCAAATGAAGCTCGGAGAGTTGTGCCACTGTTGCCATTTTGTATTGTTTGAATCAAATGTCACAGAATTAAAAATTCAAATTTTAATTTTGTTACCGACCGCAAGGTTTTTTTCGGTTTAAAATGCTACTTGCATTGTTTATCAATGGTTTAGTTCGCTGGTCTGGATAGCTAGTTGAAAAGCGTATCCTTAAATTTGACAGGTACCGTACTAAAAGGACTCTTTGCTTCTGCCGACTGCGCCAATTAAATACTCAAAATATTCGTAATATAAAAAAATTATTTTATTAAACCGAATTGTTACAAGATATAATGCAGAACACCGACCGATTGATTTCGTGTCTCAAACTGAACTTAACTTATTGAATTAAGAGGGTTGACGATCAAGCCTCGGTCTCGAGCTTTTTTGGATTCTGATAGATTTCGAAGATTCCAGGAGAGAGCTTAATTTTGGAGCGTGGTGAATTGAATTTCTCTTGGATCTAAGTTCATTCGCTCTTGGATACAAGTCCTCTTTTGAAATTTAATAATTTTGTTTATGAGTTAGCGAGTCCGAATTTTGAGCGTCTGAACCTGACAAAAAGGGGAGGATGTTTGGACGATAAAAAGTTGTTTAGTCTATTACTGAGAAAGTTGTTTAGTCTACTACTGGACTGGGACTTAATTAGTAGGCATGGGCTATTAAATTCCTTCTCCTATTGCTCTTCCTCTTTTCCCTTTTGCTCTTCTTCCCTACCGCGTTCTTACTCCAAAAGCTTCTCTCTATCTTACTTAGAAAGCTCATTACTCTCTTATTAAGCTCTACACTAAGAGACCTATAATAAATAATCCAATACAGCCCTTAAACATTAAATCAAACTTATCTCCGACATGTACATATATAAGCGTGTTCATGTTTGAACATCTTTAATTTGAATAACCATAAGATAAACGATTACTAAAAAACTCTCTTACTTTTTACTCTGGGCCGGGTGTATCTGTTTCAAAAACCAGACTTGAATTGAAAGGTTATATAATTTTATTCAGGAGTTTGCATCGGAGTAAAAAAGTATTTTTTGATCATATAGAGTATATAAGTTAACAACCAACTCCCAGCGTAGGCTGAGCAGGCCAATTCATATTCCCTTCATTAATATTAATTATTAATATTAATAATTAATATTAATATTAATATTTAACATTAACATTTATTAATATAATATTAATATATTCATCATTATTATTATTACACTCTTGTACGGTCCACCTTGAATTGGTTCCACCCTAATGGGCCCGAGAGCGTTGCCAGGATATTGCACCGTTATGGGCTGTGGCTTTGGCTCATTGGCCGACAGCGATCGTATGATTTCTGCAAAATGGGAAGGTCAGCGACCTGCCACGGGCATCCGGCCAGGCATGAGCTTTTAGCAGTTCTTAAGTTTAGTTTTAATTTGGATGTCAAATAAAGAGCACTTGCTCGAATACCGAACTCCGGCTTTAGCCGCCACACTTATTCTAATTGTTGAATTTGGTTATCGTGCCTCAAGGGCCGTAACAACGGAGAAAAGTATCTCCCATCGCAACCTTCGGAAGAAGGAAGCAAGTCGAGGCGACCACCCGACTCTCCAGTAGCTAATAACCTTGGTGGTTACCACGACCCAACACTTGGCGATCTACAGCGACGACGGCCACCATTATTATTTATATAATTTGTATTTTTATTATTTTAATTATTTTATTTTTAAACATATATGTGACCGAAGGAGGCCCGATTACAATTGTTTAGGTACCTTGTTATTTTAGGTCCAAGTAGCTGTGGTATTTACATGCATGATTGCTGATATTTGAAGAAGATATACAAAATATAAATATAATTATATACATATATATATATATATGGACGTTGATGCACTACGGTCAGTACACTCAAGTGTCCCTTTCGACACCAAGCACGTGCTTGTTAGGGTTAGGTGTTAGTAGGCGCGATAGGAGAAAGTAAAGGTAAAGTTTTCGAGGAAATTAACTACTGACGTGCTGCCTGAATGTTTAGTTGCATACGTAGTAAGTTAGTTAGGATTAAAGTTTTTAGTTGGGGAAGGCTGTCTACGTTAGAGGTTATTGGGTACATATCATTGTAGTTAGCGCACCAAACTCTAAAGGGTTTATGCACTTCATACGATGATCTACAATGGCGCAAAACTAAAGGTAAAAAGGATCTAGTATTTCTACTCGGTACGTGGAAATTTAGTTGACCTATCAGGTCAGAACTCTCCACGTCACCACGGATTAAATTGTAAATAAAGGTGATACCTAGCATGGTTCTACGGTTGGTTAAGGATGGTAGGTTTATTAGTAAAAGTCTACTAGGATAAGAGGGTAACCTTCGGCCTGAATCCCAGTTAAAATTGCGTAGAGCAAAAAGTAAAAAGTTCTTTTGGACTGATTCGATGCGTTTTCTGTGGACATCATATTGTGGATTCCAAACGCACGAGCCATACTCCAAGATAGGGCGAACTAATGAAATATATAATGATTTTGTTTCATAAGGGTCATCGAATTCCTTCGACCACAGCTTAATAAGTCCAAGCACACCCCTGGCTTTATTCACCATGCTAGAAATATGATCTATAAAGTCGAGTTTAGGATCCAGGCGGACGCCCAGATCGTCGACCAGGGTGATTCTTTCCAAAAAGCATCCGTTTAGCATATAAGTCGCAAGCATGGGAGTGACACGTGAGAATGTCATTAGCTTGCACTTAGAGCCATTTAAATTTAATAAATTAACATGGCACCATGTTTGAAAGTTATTCAGATCTGTTTGTAATTCCGACTGGCAAGAGCTGTCTTTATACTGCACACAAAGCTTAACGTCATCTGCGTACATGAGCACTCTAGAGTTAGCCAAAACTTCGGGCAGGTCATTAATAAATAATGTAAACAATAAGGGACCCAAATGGCTCCCTTGCGGGACCCCAGAAGTAACCCGGAGAACATTAGAAATGTTGTTTTTAAAGAGGACTTTCTGCGTCCTGCCAATCAGATAACTTGAGATCCATTTAAGAAGATCAACAGAAAAACCCATTAAATCAAGTTTCCTAACAAGAAGGGAGTGATTAACGGAGACAAATGCTTTACTGAAATCAGTATAAATTACATCTGACTGAAAGTTCTTTTGGAAGCCCTTTATTGTAAATGAAGTGAGCTCCAAAAGATTGGTTGTTGTTGATCTTCGCCTAATTAATCAATGTTGACATGGAGAAGAGACTGATCTAGAAAGATGCTGCAAATATGGAGTTACTGATTTTTCGAAGAGTTTTGGGATGGCTGACATTTTAGAGATTCCTCTATAATTGTTGTAAAGAGCTCATTTCCTGCGTTAATTTGCTCGCGACGTATATGCGCTGCTAGCTCAGGGTGTATCGTGTGCTCGTTCCAACAAATTTATTTGTGTGATTGCCCGCCCAAATGATAACGCACGAGAGGGTTAGTTTCAATGAAATAGCTTTATTTATTGAGGTAGCTTACGGCTAAGCTTAGGGCTACGCTTACGGTTGTAACTCCTGATTGGCGGCGGCTGCCGCTGGTTTATCTCCGTCGTTGGCCGCGCGCTCATTGTTCGCGACGCGTGGCTTCCGCCGTATTATGAGCCTGTGGCTGCGGCCGGTTCACCCGGACACTCGGATGTTATGCACGTCTCTCGACGGAGCTAGCATGGCTTGCGCCCCACCCCTGATCTCCACACCCTGATCTTCGGCGGGTAGGACTTCACGTCCGCACACCCTGCCAGAAGCGGGTAAGTCCGACGTCTGCACACCCTGCCTAGCTGTCGTTACTCCTCGGCGATTCCTTTTCCCTGGCTCCGGTTGACCGCTTTGCCCTTGGCCGCTGGGTCCAAAGTCCGGCCGTTCTCGGCGTCTCTCTTTTGGCCACTCCAGTACGACCGCTTTGCCCTTGACCGCTGGGTGCAAAGTCCGGCAGTTCTCGGCGAATCAATTTTGGCCACTCCAGTACGACCGCTTTGCCCTTGGCTGCTGGAGTCCAAAGTCTGCGCCCTTCATTAACCCTTGGCCGTCCTTTGTTTACCCTAGACCGCCGCGATCCACTACACTTTAAGTTGTGGGGAGTTTTAGTTTTCCCAAATCTAACTCCTCACATTGTTGGCATCTCTTTTGCTACCTTTATTGTGAAGAGAATTAACAAATGATTTCTTCCAAATAAGGGGAAAGTGTGAGGTTACTTAGGATAAGGTAAACAATTTTAGAATCATCAATCATTATAAAACTAAGCGTTTAGCACGGTAAAATTAGACTGAGCCGCTAAATAGCTAGATAGATTGAAGACAGATTGAACATACCGGTTGTATGTTTAAATTTAGAGTAGAGATTGGATTTTATGTTTTTTAAGGCGAGTCAAGTCTTTATTAAACCAAGAAGGCTTGTTTGAGATTGACGGATAGTATAACGGAACACAGTCGTTAAAAAATATCCATGGCGATAGCCATGTCGGTGCACATATATAGATCGGACCAATTAAAATCTGATTTATAATTGTTCAGCTTTCTATAGTCCAGCCTGTACAAAGTGTACACAGCTGGAAAAACTTCGGAGCTAAGGATCTCCGGCTGTGAACACAATAACCTGGGATTCAAACGAAAGGCTATCAGAATACAATTAAGGGAGTTTACTGCGTAAGCCTCTTGCATTCTGATAGGAAATAAGTATAAAGTTTGTAAGTTTTTTGAAGAAGGAAGACTTATTTCTATAGGCCGCCTTTTCTTTTTCTTTGCTTCGAACTCCTTAGCAACAACATACTTTGGTCAAAAGCTATCAGAAGCTGAAGATCTCGTTAGGGACATTTATTTTGAAAGATGAATATTATTATTATATTTTAATTTTTCGGCTTTTGTCTTGCCTTGAATATAGGCAATAACATCGTCAGATGCTTGATCAGGGGAAACAAATATATGTTTCGTAGGAGGTACTACTATGAGGGATTTTGGCATCACAGATTGATTGTCTATGTTGCCAATCGGGGCCGGTGGTTCGGACCTGCTACTATGGGGAATATTCGGGACTGGGTTCTGCTGGGTCGTTGATTGTGAGCTCTCAGCAGACAACACGGAAATTACAGGGGGTGCGCACCCCATCCCGCGACACTTTCGGATACCAAATCTTTTGTCGGCCCCGATCTGAGCGTCATTTAGTTCGTTACTGAGACTGAGGGCGTTTCCGAGGGAGTCTGCGGTTGATTTTCGGGGGACTGTCGGGATCCGCCTGTCTGCGGTGCGCCAACCGCGTTTTTTTTGCGTTTAGGAGACTCGTTCAATAGCTCGTTCGTAGCTTAACGGTATGAGCACATCGTTCGTTTTACGAAAACTACTAAATAGCTCTGTAAAACCGCTTCTGGTTTGCCGCATATAAGACCTCATTTCCCTTTCCACATCACGACAAGTCTTGCAGCAGTAGCGCAAGCCAATATTTTTGAAAATATCATCGACTGTCCGGGCCGTACAACCAATGCACTTGGCGTGCACAATGTTGTTGCAAAGCCAACATCCGATCGTAAGATCGCAAATTGCAATTGGCTTTTTGCATTGTTTGACAAAGCAGACAGTTACACAGCACATTTTAGCTAAGTACCACTGTACCAAATAGAGAGAGAGAGAGAGAGAGAGAGAGAGAGAGAGAGAGAGAGAGACAGAGAAAGAGAGAGAGAGAGAGAGAGAGAGAGAGAGAGAGGGCAAGAGAGCGGCTGCGTGCAGTGAGCGAGAGAGCGTGGGCAGCACAACTAAATTGAATGAAATATGTAGATACAATAAATACCCAATACAGAAAGCTGCATGCACACGCGAAGTGTACGGTAACTTTAATAAATTTAAAATAGATGATTTAAATAAAAACCCCGCCCGTTTAAAGCGATTAGTAACAAAATCGAGAGCGCAAAAAAACACTACCGTTCACTTTGAAAGAGAATAGACGAAACTATTACGGTTGTGCTTCTAAAACACACACTGCAATGATAACTATAGCATTCATTATACCATACAAGTTGCACATAGTAAAAAACAATTTTCGAGTCCCTTGGTATGAAATAATAGGTATGGATTTCATAAAAATATCGAAAACAGCATTTCGTATGGCAGGTTCAAGTTTTTGCGTGTAGTCGAAGACCACATATTTTTATTATTATTTACAGCTGTACGGAGTCAGTTTGAGGGTCCGGCCTTTTTACGAGAAGTAAAAAAAAAATAACTCGTTTTGTTTTCACTCCGGTGGTTGAGCTGCACATCAGCCTAGGCTGCAGCCACTCTATCCGCAATCATCCCCTTGAAAGGAATATCCGCTCGGCCCGCGCCTTGGTATGGGGTATTGCGGTCAGCTTTGGAAAAACCTAAAGCCATAAAGCCCAGACGCAGAAGTAATGGACGCAGAGACCGGTCCGAGGAAATGGACGCCGAGCTACGGACACCGCGACTGGAACAATTAGCCACTTCTCACCTTCTTATGGATCTTAAAATAGAGAAGATGTTCGATTCAGTCCAGCGAACGGTTTGATGTACCTTATCGGCATACATCAGAGATGGCATCCCACGGAGGATATCGCATTGCACCACACAACCAGGTCGCACTTAGCAACCGCTAGGCAGAACGCTGCGCAGCCTGAGATCATCACAGGACCACCGGACACCTCTACTCTGCTACCATCAAGATGACGAGCAGTTGCATTCCACCCTGGGATCTTGCCTCCATACGACGGTGTTACATCATGGTGTGACTATGAGCGCAATTAGGAGATGGTGGCGGAGAACCTGCAGAACCTGGCGGATGCCAAGCGCTGCTTGGTACTAGCACTAAACGTAAAAGGTCAAGCCGTTCTTTAGCACATTGCTTGTCAGTACCACTCATTATTTCGACCAACTGACAATTGCGATGCGTATGCAATTTTCCCTAGACAACCCGGCCAGTTAGAACTAGCTTCGCAAACACTCCCAGCGACCCAAAAAGTCCCTGAAGGACTTTTCGCTCGAGCTGGGTCGACTAGGCCGCGTGGCTTTGCAATACCATCATAGTACATCAGTTTTCATACATCAGTTCTCTCTACTGGCAAGTAAGCCCTGAACTCTCGCCTATGAGAGGAATACGCGTCGTCTCCGTGAGATATAGTGTGATCCGTTGATGGCACAGTACCCCACGCGAATCGTACTTGCAGGAGCCCTATTTGTATATGCACCGTAGCTTAATGCTTGAGGAGAAAATCCAATACTAGGAGACTAGGCATAGCGCTGTCCACCAACATTCGTATAGGACCTCGCAGTGGCCGACCTGCACAGTAGTTGAGGTGTGTCGGGTCGCGGCGAAAGTCTCTGAGTCCCCTGAATATAACATGGCAAGCAGTAGTATGCAGAGCTTTCCGTATGTCACGCATATTGAGCAGGGATGCGGATTCACCATTCTCACCGGTCTTCGCTGTAACAGAAATACACAATGTAAGCTTTGGTCACCCAGGGTGTTACACGTAGCTGTCGTTTTATTGATGTACTTCCGGGATTGAGCACTCCTGGCTTGTATCGCTTATAGCGACGCTTGGCCTAGTTTCTTGAAACTGAGGTGGGGCATCGAGGTATTGGTTGCGAGCTATGTTTCAAAGAGGAAGCTCTAGTCTCACAGGGCTACCTTCCGTTGGTTTCCCGACTTCGCAAGGACCTTAGAGACGGGGACACAGCTCCGATTGCGAGCGGAGGGGTTCGGTCCATTCCCATGATCAGCGGAGGTCATGCTTAGACTTTAAGAAAGTAATGTAAAGCAGTCAGAAAGGAAACTTAACTGAATAAGGACGATCAAAAACCATGGGCGCGTTAAATCTAAAAGCGACCAATTGTCAAAATCGGAATAGATGTGTGTGGGAGTGCGGGAATAAAGGGATCTGAATGGACGCAAAAACGAAAAGGTCTATGTAAGTAAAGTAACTGTGACGTGTAGGCGTTTTGTTGTTATAAAAAATGGTTTCAAAAAAGATTGGTTTTTAAATTTAACGTTATTATTTGACACTTTGTTCCTGGATTACAAAACAATAACTAATTTCATAATGCATTTTAAAACAAAATCTTACTGAACTACATCATTTTCTGTGTATGACTAAAGTAAAGGATCACATATTTTATTTAAATATCTTTAATAACAAATATCGGCTAGTTTGGCCTGATCGATCCTTTAGATGCTATTAAATAAATTAGTCCGTTCCTACATATAAAAAAATTCTGAAAGTCTCAACCCTATAGCTTAAAAACTGCGGTGACTAGTTTGCATATTACAGGACAGACAGACAGATGGACAGATGGGCGGACAGATTGATATGGCTAGATCGACTCGACCGTCAATGATATGATCAAAAATTACTTCTTTACTCCGATGCTAACTCCTGAATAAAATTATATAACCTTTCAATTCAGGTCTGCTTTTGAAACAGATACACCCGGCCCAGAGTAAAAAGTAAGAGAGTTTTTTAGTAATCGTTTATCTTATGGTTATTCAAATTAAAGATGTTCAAACATGAACACGCTTATATACATATATATATATATACTTTTATATATATAGCGACATATCCACAGTCCCACAGACTTTAGCCCATGCCTACTTATTAAGTCCCAGTCCAGTAGTCCAGTAGTCCAAACATCCTCCCCTAATTGTCAGGTTCCCACGCTCAAAGTTCGGACTCGCTAACTCGAATGCACTTAGATCCAAGGGAAATTAAAGAATCAAAATCACCACGCTCCAAAATTATGCTCTCTCTTAGAATCTTTATCAAGATCCACAAAAGCTTGAGACCGAGCCTTGAACGTCAACCATCCTAGTTCAATAAGTTCAGTTCAGTTAGAGACACGAAATCAATCGGAAATAAAATAAATAAAATAATTTTTTTTCATTTAGGAATATTTTTCAAAAAATTTTGGGATTTTAGACAACATAGAGATTTCTCTATAATTATTGGCATCCGTTTTGCTACCTTTATTGTGGACAGGAATAACAAATGATTCCTTCTAAATAAGGGGAAAATGGAAGGTTTCTAAGGATAAGGTAAACAATTTTAGAAGGAGATTGCACTAGGCCTCAGCACAGTACCTAAGCACACAGCCTGGTATTTAATTTGGATCTGGCGCATAAACTGGCTTAACACGTTGAAGATCCAAAAGAAGAGATCTTTCCTTAAGCTAGGACTGAAAATTTGATTCGATTTGGACATTTTGTAAAAATAGGTCTGGTTTAAATCGACTGACGAAGAATAAGTAGTTTGAAAAAACTGAGCAAAAAGATCGGCAATTGCCTGAGATAGTCATTATAACACTGAGCGTTTAGCACGGTAAAATTAGACTGAGCCGCTAAATAGCTAGACAGATGGAAGACAGATTGAACATACCGGTTGTATGTTTAAATTTAGAGTAGAGATTGGATTTTATGTTTTTTAAGGCGAGTCAAGTCTGTATTAAACCAAGAAGGCTTGTTTGAGATTGACGGATAGTATAACGGAACACAGTCGTTAAAAAATATCCATGGCGTTAGCCATGTCAGTGCACATAGATCGGACCAATTAAAATCAGATATGCAATTGTTCAGCTTTCTATAGTCCGCCCTGCGAAAGCAGTGGACCTTTTTAGGTGGCCGATCAGACCTACACTCCAAAGCAGTCCCAATATCGATAGTCACATCGAAAGTAGGATGATATGAATCTTCGGGCTGTGTCAGTGGCGGAATTCTGACTTGAGACAGCGAATTGTCGAACAAGCCATTAATAAAGTCATGTTGTGCGGTAGTATAAAGAGTATTTGAAGCTCTAGCTCCAGGAATGTTAAAATCACCTAGAACTATTAATGGTCTCTATCGGAAAGCCTATTGGCTAGCCGATTGGATAGCGGAAAGATGGTTCCAATAGATAGGAAGTTCCGACAACGGAGGAATGTAGGAACATGTAATATAAACGAAACTACCTTTAACAGATAGCTTTACACAAAGGAATTCAACATCGTTGCATTCCTCTAAAACTAATAATTCTGACTTGAGTGTGGAATTCACCGCTATGAAGACACCACCACCTCGGCGGATAGGCCGATCCAGCCTGTATAAAGTGTACACAGCTGGAAAAACTTCGGAGCTAAGGATTTCCGGCTTTAACCAGGTTTCTGTGAACAAAAATATAACCTGGGATTCAAACGAAAGGCTATCAGAATACAATTAAGGGAGCTTACTGCGTAAGCCTCTTGCATTCTGATAGGAAATAGGTATAAAGTTTGTTAGTTTTTTGAAGACGTAGAAGGCACAATGGTCTGGTCTGGCCTAGGAAGACTTATTTCTATAGGCCGCCTTTTCTTTTTCTTTGCTTCGAACTCCTTAGCAACAACATACTTTGGGCAAAAGCTATCAGAGCATATCGTGCTGAAGATCTCGTTAGGGACAATTATTTTGAAAGTTGAAATATTCCTAGCATAAGAAAAATTGAATTTTTCAACATTTATTTTTAATTTTTCGGCTTTTGTCTTGCCTTGAATATAGGCAATAACATCGTCAGATGTTTGATCAGGGGAAAGAAATATATGTTTCGTAGGAGGTACTACTATCAGTGATTTTGGCATCACAGACTGATTGTCTATGTTGCCAATCGGGGCCGGTGGTCCGGACCTGCTACTATGGGGAATTTTCGGGACTGGGTTCTGCTGGGTCGTTGATTGTGACCTCTCAGCAGACAACACGGAAATTACAGGGGGGGCGCACCCTATCCCGCGACACTTTCGGATACCAAATATTTTTTCGCCCCCGATGTCAGCATCATTTAGTTCGTTACGGAGACTGAGGGTGTTTCCGACGGAGTCTGCGGTTGATTTTCGGGGGGCTGTCGGGATCCGCCTGTCTGCGGTGCGCCAACCGCGGTTTTTTTGCGTTTAGGAGACTCGTTCAATAGCTTAAGGCCATTAAATTGAGCGTCCAGCGCTATGAGCACATCGTTCGTTTTACGAAAACTACTAAATAGCTCTGTAAAACCGCTTCTGGCTTGCCGCATGAAAGACCTCATTTCTCTTTCCACATCACGACATGTCTTGCATCTCGACCGTCCGGGCCGTACAACCAATGTACTTGGCGTGCACGATGTTGTTGTACAGCGAACAGCCGATCGTAAAATCACCAATAGCAATATTTTTGTTGCATTGGTTAATATAGCAGGCAGTTTCACAGGACATTCTAACTTAATACCACTATACTATACCTTCATTACTTTAGGTGTGGTGCAGGGGGAGAGCAAGAGAGCGGCTTGGAAAAGCTTAAGAGCGGCTAGCTCCTGTCTCGGCGACTCAATCAACGGCTAAACGAAAGAAGGTGAATGCAACAACAGCATCTTCTGGCGACGAAAATCGTTGACCACGCTTTGCTGCCAGGGAAAGTGCAACAGTGGTCGTGATGTATAGTAATGGGGTACGTATAAAAGTGAGATTTTTTAAGCGAAAGAGGTTTTTTTCAGATTGACGGGTAGTATAACGGAACACATTCTTAAAAAAAAGGAGTTCATGTCATTGGACAAAATAGCCGTTCAGTGCACATATAGAAATCGGACCAATTAAAATCTGAACTAAAATGGCTCAGCCTTCCCTGCGAAAGCAGCCCACCTTTTTAGGTGGCCGATCAGACTTACACTCCACAGCAATCCCACTATCGATAGTCACATCGAACGTACACTCCAAAGCAATTCCACTATCGATAGTCACATCGAACGTAGGATGATATGGATCTTCGGGCTGTGTCTGTGGCGGAAACAATCATACTCTTGCCGGGTCAGAGTCTAACCAGATATCAAGCAAGCTTTCTAAAGAATTTACTACATGGTTGACTAGGGAATGCGAAATGTCCAACAAGCCATTAATAATTTCATGTGGTGCTGTAGTTAAATGAGTATATAAGGATTCTTTTGTAGACTAAATAAATGTGTATATAAGAGTATATAAGAATTCATTTTTAGACCAAACATCTCCAGATACTATATGTTAAAATCACCTAGATCTACTAAATGCAAGTATTTCCTATCCGCAAGTATATTAGAGACCGATTGGATAGCCGAAAGTTAGCTTCAAAAAGTTCCCTCAGTGGCGGATGTAGAATAATTTAATACAACTGAAACTACCATTAACAAATATACATATGTATAATTTTATATTTTTCTTGTAAAAAAATATTGTATTCAGTGCCATGTATTGCCATGTATTCAGTGCCATGCAGCTGCAAATCTAATTGTCTTACGTCAATGGTACTATTATGCATTAAGTAAACATTTCAAATATATTATTTAATTAATACAGAATAAGTATAAAGGTAATTTAGATATTAATATAAATAAAAATATTTGGTTAATATTATTTTTCTTGGCTTCTTTTATCTCTAATTATCCAAAACAATATTCAAGAAATCAATAAAACGATGTTGTTATTTGTATGAAGAAAAGAAGCAGAAATATTGAAAGCACGATTAATAGCAACAAAAGAATAGAACAAAATCTTAAGAAAAGAGAATAATAAAACCTATCAAATTTAATGCAATCACAACAATGACAAATTTGAATACCGTACAGGCAGGCGAAAGATCTTTCACCGCTGGAACCAACTGCCCCCATGCCTGGCCACGGTTACCAGCACAGTGATGACATTAGCAACTGTAAATGCAATGACAACAACATCAGTTTCGTCTATATGCCCGTCCATCGTTCTACCTGTTGTGTCGGCAGACTTAGCAGCTGCAGCTAGCGCAGCACCGACAAATGCTCCAATTAAAAAGCTAGGTTCGACAAAAAAAACTGGCATGGATCGCTACATAAACATTAAAAAGGAACGAAGTCCAAAGGACACGAAAATGGGTAACGTCGCAAAAATCAATCGGGCTTCCTCAAGCCAAGGAACTGTGCAAAACACTAATACAGCAAACAGATTTGAAATTTTGGCTGACACGTCTGACGAAACCCATTCCTCAGTCATTGATAAGGACAAAAAGAAAGCTAGGCCCCCTCCGCTTTATATTCGAGAGAAGAGCTCAAACAACCTTCTTAATATAATAATCGATCTGATTGGTAAAGATAGCTTCCACGTAATTCCCTTGACTAAAGGAGACATACATAAAACAAAGAAAAATAACACCTACCAGCTAAAAAGTAGTAAAGGTCAACAAGTTGTCATAAAAGGAATCGAACCAAATGTAAGCACTGCTGAAGTCGAACAGGCACTAAAAGATAATGGTTTTAACGTAAAAACCGTTATAAATATACGGAACCGAAACAAACAACCGTAACCTCTCTTTAAAGTGGAACTTGTACCTGACTCTAAGGCCCACAAGAAAAACGAAGTTCATCCCATCTACAAACTCCAGTTTCTATTGCATCGCAGAATCACGGTTGTAGAGCCGCATGAACGCAATGGTCCAGTGCGCAAATTGCCAGGAATACGGACACACAAAATCTTACTGTACACTCTGCTCCGTATGGAGGGGCTGTATACCTCTGCTAAGTGTGGATTAAAAATCGAACCAAATATCAAAAAGTGTAGTAACTGCAGAGGAGACCACACAGCAAACTACAGAGGCTGTCCAGTATACAAGGAGCTAAAAAGTCGGATCAACCAACGAGTGTCAGCAGCACGATCTCACCACACACCATTACTCTCAAAATCCACACCTGGAATTTTCTTTTCGTCAGCAGCCCGATCTTCACTCGGCAGTTTCACTAGTCTCTGCAGAGCACACAGAAAATAAAATGGAAATGATGACACCCACATTGCAACAAAGTATGTTCATGTCTTTTATGCGAACGACCTGGCAAAGTATGTTCACAAATGAAAATATTTTGATTCAAATGCTCCAAAACACCTTACCAAAATAATCAATGGCTCCCCTGCGCATTACACTGTGGAATACCAACGGAAACCCACCTTACCAACAAATACAATTTATAAATCCGAAGGTATATGTTTTACAATACAACTACTTTATAGCAGCAGGAGACTATAACGCCAATCATACGCACTGGGGATCTCGCCTCGTGACGCCGAAAGGTAGACAACTGTATTACGCAATTATAAAACCTAGCAATAAACTCGATTGCGTTTCCCCTGGTTCACCTACACACTGGCAATGGGACCCCAGAAAACTGCCAGACTTGATTGACCCGCAGCTACAAAAAACATCCCACGAAATCTGATTAGCGCCAGTCCTCTCTCGCATCTATCATCAGACCACTCGCCTGTACTCTTTAGCCTAAGCCAACAGCCAGTTAGTAATGACAATCCCGTCATGCTAACCTCTAACAGCACAAACCGGCTCAAAATCAAAAAATACGAAAGTTCGCACATTGAACTTACACCACAGCTAACCGGCGAAGATGACATCAACAAAACCGTAAGAATGCTGGAGTCAGTTTCGGCTTCAGCGGCTCGAATCGCAACACCACGAAAGCAACATTAACGGTTACGGTAACAATAACGGTTACGTCAATAAAGACCCCTGCAGGTTGCTGGGCCCGAAGCGACAAAGACAGAGCCGACATATTCGCTGCCCACCTTCAAAATACCAGAAGACACAATAAAATCCCAGCACATCAATTCAGCTTTCGTGAAAAAGATGGAACTAACGATCAGGTGAACCTCATAACATCAGAAATCCGAAGTGCATTCGAAAATAGGGAATACTGCACGGCGGTATTTCTGGACGTCTCTCAAGCATTCGACAGAGTATGGCTTGACGGCCTAATGCATAAAATCAAAACAATGCTCCCTAATAACACGCATAATCTCTTGAAGTCTTATCTTTATAACAGGATATTTGCTGTGAGGTGCAATACTTCCATGTCAGCTGAACACAACATCGAAGCTGGTGTTCCTCAAGGCAGCGTTCTCGGGCCAACTCTATACCTACTCTACACTTCTGATATCCCTACGAGCAGCCAACTGACTATGTCTACGTTTGCCGACGACACCGCGATCCTCAGCCGATCTAAATGTCCACAACAAGCTTCAGCGCAACTTGCGACCCACCTTGATGCAGTAGAGAAATGGCTCTCAGACTGGCGTATACCGCTTGACGGTCTACTGCAAAAAATCAAAACAATGCTCCCTCTTTATTGCAGGATATTTTTTTGTGAGGTGCAATACTTTCATGTCAGCTGAACATAATATCCTTAAGGCAGCATTCTCGGGCCAACTCTATACCTACTCTACACTTTCCTACGAGCAGACAACTGAACCTACGATCTAAATGTCCACAACAAGCTTCAGCGCAACTTGCGACCCATTTAAATGCAGTAGATAAATGGCTCTCAGACTGGCGTATAAAGGTAAATGAACAAAAATGTAAACACGTAACCTTTGCCTTAAATAGACGAATCTGCCCAAGCCTCACACTCAACAACACCGTGCTTCCTCAGTCAGAAGGCTTACCTGGCGCAAGCATATTGAAGCTAAACGGATTCACCTAAGGCTGAAGGCTAACAGCCTGCATTGGCTTATAAACTCCCGCTTCCCCTTCAGTCTGGACTACAAGGTCCTCCTCTACAACACCGTTTTGAAACCAATCTGGACTTATGGCTCCCAGTTGTGGGGGAGCGCCACCAACAGCAACGTAGAAATCGTGCAGATAACCCAAGCAAAGATCCTGAGAACCATCACTGGGGCACCGTGGTACGTTCGGAGTGGAAACATTCAGAGAGACTTGAATATACTCCCCGTTCGAGCAAATGGAAAATTACTACACAAAGCTGTCAACCGACCCAAATCACCTCGCTAGAGCATTACCGTTGGTATGCAACCGTTCCCGCCTTCGTCGTAACGACCGTCCCATCCAGCGTGAATTATTAGGACTTTCTAACATATAGGACCTTTCTAACATATATAATGTTAAACTACACTGCTTTTCACACATTTTGTTAGTCTCGTAAGTGAAGATTCAAAATAAAACAAAAAAAAAACTTTATTTTTTTACGTCTTCTGACTTTATTATTTAAGAGAGCCTTCTTCCTTCTTCCGTAATGGTTTTGAAGTCTGCTAAATAGAATACCACCTGTGTTATATATATTACCATCTTTACGCCCCACAAAATCAGCTGGAAATAAATTAACAATATCAATTGCGGATCGATAAATTTCTTCTTATTTTACGGTTCCGTATCTGTTAGTATAGAAATTAGAAAGGTTTCAGCCTCTGAATATCTTGCTCGATAAGAAAAAATGATATTATATTTATTGTATTGTATTTCGAATATTATATGTATGATTTAAGAAATGTGTGTCAAATATTGCTGTAAAATTAAATAAAAATAAAATTAAAAAAAATAAGAATATACATACATATACATATAAATATAAATATATATGAATAAAAATCAAAAACATAAAAAAAAAATTTAAGCAGCATACGAGAAATGATTTTGTTAGTTTATACAACCAAATTAAACAACTAAATCAGTCTCTGACTTACACTCCGAGTGTACGGTTGTCTTGCATACGTTGATCTCGTTTGTTATCTTTCGTTGTTACGATCAGCACATCATGCTATCTAAATAAACAGCTAAAAGTTTTGTCAATTGAAAGTGCATATTATCATAAACATTTACAATTACTGGCGATGCTGTAGCATCAGCAGCTATTAACAAAATTCCACGTCAAAGGAAAAATATTACTGTGAACAAAGCTCTTCGTGACGAGTTCACTAATTACTATCGTCCGCTTCAAACTATTGAGGACACAACAACATTGATGACGTCGAAGAGGAACCTGAAGTCGTCCCAAAAGAGGCTACTAAAATGCCACCTATTACTGTCCTTAAACAGACTGCCCACTTCCTACATGATGTTCTCATCCGCATTAAAATAAGTGACTTCTATATCAAAACCATATCTATTGGTATCAAAATATTTACCACAGGTGAAGAAAACTACAATAAAATTTGCACTCAGCTGCGTGATCTCAAATGCGAATTATATTCGTACGATTGCAAAAAGACCAAACCTTACAAGGCGGTACTTTCTAGTCTTGACAAACTACCCAATGCTGACGTCAAAACTTTGCTTAATAACATGGGCCTGAAATGCATTGAGGTTAAAACAATTGAAAAAACAACAAAAAATGACAATAAGCTATTGCTCTATGTAGTCTATTTCGCTAATAAAAGCATCACTCTGCACCAGCTACGCAAAGACTACATATATATAAACCATACCAAAGTACGATGGGAGTACAAATCAAAACCAAGCAGCAAACTGACACAATGCTACAATTGCCAGCTTTATGGACATGGATCCATGCATTGCGCTGTAAAGACCTCTTGCGCCCACTGTGCCGGCCCACACAAGACCATTGAGTGCCCTGACAGCACCAAACTAAAATGCGCAAACTGCAAAGGGAATCACCCCTCCTCCGACCCTCAGTGCCCTTGCCGACAGCGGTAATCGTTTCATCAAACCGAGGTACGAGAACCAAACAGCTCGTGGAGCAAACCGAAATATGCTCGTATCAGCCGTACCAAGACAGCACTCAACTCCGATTCGGCCGCCAAATCTTCCTCAAGTTTCATACCAGAGCTACAGAAATGCAGTCGTAAACAACGACTCAAATCCACCGAGTTCTCCCGACATTTTTACCATCGACGAAATCACAGCTCTTAAGACTGAGCTCATAAATAAATTGAGTGCCTGTACCTCAAAAAGTGAGCAGTTCAATATAATAACTCAACTTGCTATCAAATATGTGTACTCCAATAAGTAAATCACTCACTCATATTAATATCATGGCATGGAACGCTCGTGCCGTCAGTAGTAAACGTCTTGAGTTAGTTAACTTCCTCACTAAAAACCAAATCCATGTTTGTCTTGTTAGCGAAACATGGCTAACGGATAAAATTAAACTGTCTATACCAAATTATAAAGTTTATCGAAATGATCGTGGTACCACAAAAGGTGGAGGTGTTGCGATTATAGTAGAGAACAGTATTCAGCATGAACAAATCAAAAGTATAAAGACCCATCTTATAGAAAACATTGCTATAAAGATAAACATTGACTCCAATAATTCTCTCAAAATATATTCTGCCTATTTTCCTGGTGCTTCAGCTAAATGCCTAAACAATCCATGCAACTTTCCTTTAACAAATAAACACATAAAAACAATGTTCAGGGCTGACCTAGTAAAATTTTCACAAATTGATGGCCATTACATATTGAGTAGTGACTTGAACTGCAGAAATCGATTATGGAATTGTGCCAGAGCTAACTCGTTTGGAAATTGCCTTCATGAGCTTTTATCAACAGGAAAATTTTCGCTTTTATACTCCAAAGATCCAACCTATATACCAGCTAACTTTAGTAGCAAGCCTTCAACTCTTAACATTTTCCTTACAAATTCACCGATAAATTTCTCCGAGCCAATTGTGCATACTGATCTCTCATCGGACCATTTACCAGTACTTTGTAAGTTTACTAGAGGAGTTCATTGCAAAAATGTTAAACACTTGCAATACTCCAAAGCAAACTGGAAAAAATTTAAGCATATCCTCAATGTTGCTACCTTAGCCAATCTCGAAGCTCTTTCGGATTTTGAAGCGGAGCAAGAAGTAATAAATGTAATGGTCAATATTCATCAAGCTGACCTACAGAATGCAATAAAGCAGTGTGTACCCGAAGCGCCTGTTAGGCCCATAGTTTTGAAAATTCCACGGTGGATAAAAAATATAATCAGTGATAGAAACACAAATCAAAGAAAATGGATTAGAACCAGACAACCAATCTTTAAGGCTAGGGTAAACTATTTGAACCACATGATTAGCCAGAAACTATTTGAGCTTAACAATGAAAAATGGAATCTTAAACTGTCTAAATTGGACAAGAATTCCAGACCATTTTGGAAGCTTACTAAAATTATTAAGAACAAAAAACAGTTTATCCCAAGTTTCTTTCACAATAATATAGTGTTTACCACAAGAGCAGAAAAAGCAGATATCTTAGCAGAAGTTTTTGAATCAAAACACCACATTACTGACAGTTTCTCAGACTATAATACCTCAACTGAAGTCCAAAACACCTTAAGCGAATTTAACAATTTGAATGACCTAACATTCACACCTGAAATCACTCCTAAGGATATTGACGTCATAATAAAGTCACTAAAAAATAACAAATCACCTGGCATTGATAAAATTCCAAACATTTGTCTAAAAAATTTACCAAAAAATGCGATAGACTTTCTTGCTCTAATCATGAATAAATGTCTTCAAATTGGTTATTTCCCCAAAAATTGGAAAATTGCAAGAATTATTCAAATTCCTAAGCCAGGGAAGCCCCCGGATTGTCCAAACAATTACCGTCCGATAAGTTTGCTATGTGGTTTTTCAAAAATTTTTGAAAGATT
>VNJM01002389.1:0-22257 GCA_008042475.1 Drosophila kanapiae | reverse complement strand
AGTTTTGAAAATTCCACGGTGGATAAAAAATATAATCAGTGATAGAAACACAAATCAAAGAAAATGGATTAGAACCAGACAACCAATCTTTAAGGCTAGGGTAAACTATTTGAACCACATGATTAGCCAGAAACTATTTGAGCTTAACAATGAAAAATGGAATCTTAAACTGTCTAAATTCGACAAGAATTCCAGACCATTTTGGAAGCTTACTAAAATTATTAGGAACAAAAAACAGTTTATCCCAAGTTTCTTTCACAATAATATAGTGTTTACCACAAGAGCAGAAAAAGCAGATATCTTAGCAGAAGTTTTTGAATCAAAACATCACATTACTGACAGTTTCTCAGACTATAATACCTCAACTGAAGTCCAAAACAATTCAAATTGGTTATTTCCCCAAAAATTGGAAAATTGCAAGAATTATTCCAATTCCTAAGCCAGGGAAGCCCCCGGATTGCCCAAACAATTACCGTCCAATAAGTTTGCTATGTGGTTTTTCAAAAATTTGTGAAAGATTAATTAAATCTAGGCTCAATCTGCATGTGAAAGATAATAACATTTTACCCCCAGTCCAATATGGCATTCGTGCTTTTCTGAACTGTCTTCACCCACTTGATCAAATCACTAACTATATAAAGGAAAGTTTTGCACGAAAAGAGTCAGTTGGCAAGGTAACGCTTGACATAGAAGCTGCTTTTGATACTGTTTGGCACCATGGTCTAATCCATAAGCTTATCACTTGTAACAGCCCAATATATTTAACAAAGATCATCCAAAGTTTTCTCTCAGATAGGTACTTTTAGGCCAGTCTTGATGGTACCAATTCGAATAAAAAACTAATCAAAGCAGGTGTCCCACAGGGCTCTGTGCTCGGACCAGTTCTTTATAACATTTACACCTATGACATCCCCCTATTTCAAAGATGACACAGCCCTGTTTAGCTCTGGCATTACTTATAATTCGATAGAAAACGAGCTCCAAATGTCCTTAGATGCAATATCTTCTTATTTTTATAAATGGAAAATTAAAATAAAACGAAATCAATTTTCTTCACCAAAAAACGGAAACTGTGTTTTCTGCCAAATAGTGAACTTAAACTAAATAACACTGACATTAAATGGGAGAACTCCATAAAGTATCTTGGCATTAATTTTGACAAAAAACTTATTTTCAATGGTCACATAAGTCATACCATTGACAAAATAAATAGGACCATCCGAATATTGTACCCTTTTATAAATCGCAGATCAAATCTGTCAAATCACAATAAGCTGACAATATATAAACAAATATTTTTACCCATAATGCTTTATGGATCTGAAATCTGGTGCTGTAGTGCCAAGACCCATATAAATAAATTACAACTTGCTCAAAATAAAATCTTAAAAATGATTTATAATTTACCTTTTTTCTATGCGACCAACCGTCTGCATTTAAAAGCAGATATTAAAATGATCGATGCACTCATCTCTCATTCAACAAACAAATTCAATATTCGCAAATCCTATATCGCACATCCGCGTGCTGACAGGTCCTTCCCTTTCTAGTATTACGCTAGTAACCACGAAGCACCAGTCTTAGTTTTATCTTTATTCTTTAAGCCCATTGAGCCAAGTTTTACCATTTTATTGGGTTATTAAATGTAAATAAAAATGAACAAATAAATATTAAATAAACAAAATATAGAATATTATAGTTGTAAAGATAGTTAAAAAGTCTAAAATTTGTTAGCTTTAAACAAAATTGAAAATGATATTGAAAAATAAAGCAAAATTATTGAAATTGAAATTGAACAACTAAAAAATACGCACAAGATAGAAAAAAGTTGTCAAATGTCTATTCTTGGCCAGATTCTAAGTAGAATCGAGCACATACATAGTCAAACTATATAGAAAGTGTATGACTCTATATAGTTTTATACTCTATAAAGGTTTATAGTTTAATGCCCTCTCTATATAGTTTTAGTCTCTTTGATACTATTTATAATCAAAATGAAGTTTTTAGTACTATTTGGTATCAGGTTGACATATTTTATGAGGTAGGGACTTTTAGCATTAAAATGGACATTGATTGCTTTTATCTAATTGGTAATCGAGTTGCCAAAATTTTGTTCCAGAACTCTGAAATAACCATAGAACAGATAAAAATAATTTGCTAGAATATTCTTACCCTCAACAATATCTATTTATAGTTCACGTTTTATGGTTCATTGCAATTATATTTATTTTACAATTTCAAAAAATATGAGTCAATCTACCATAAAATTAAAGGGCACCTAACACCTAACACCTAACCTGTCTTCAAGTAAAGTATAGTTATCTTGTTAAGCGCATCAGTATATAAAAAGTATTGTCTAGATGGTCTAGGTTGCTTACGTTATGATGTCATGGGATCGAACAAATGCATTACATGTTTACTAGTTTAATAGTCTTCACTATTATAACAGCTCTACTAAATATAAAAATGTGTAACGCCAAATATAAAGGAATCAAATAAGTTTCTGATTGTTTAACAACGAATAATTACTTATATATGTACATAGATGAGATTTTACAAGATTTCATGATTTATACAATGTTCGAACACTTTTAGCAAGAAGCCACATGTTTGCTTTGACTAAAGAACTACACAACCGCAATACATTAAATGATAAGAAACAAAAATTAGCGGCCGATAGAGGTTATTACGAAGCGCAAGTCGCGTTCAGTTCATTATCTCACATATACACTGGCCGCCCCATACCCACAATAATTGGTACGAAACCACGCACACTCACCAGCTTGCTGGAAATCTGTTGCTTCTCCACCATGAGGTATTTTCGATATAAAAGCAGACCCCTGAAGGATTTGCGTTCATTCACTTCGGTTACGTGTCGGGAAAACGGTTGCTTCATGTTATGTTACTAAGCGCAACAACTATAAAACAGTTTGTACAAATTTCAAAGCTGGCAGTTCAAATTATATTGAAATATATCTATTGGCTAAGAACTTTGGCTAAGTGTATTGTGTTTAATATGAGTAAATTAAAATAATACATCAGTCTGTTTTAAAAAAAATTTAAAAAGTCTTTTCCTTGGTGAGTATTAAATTTAAAAACAATAGTAAATATAAAAAAAAGGGATTTTGATTGTTCTATTTTAAACTTCAAATATAATTTAAATAAAGATGAGACAGCTCATAAAAGTTTTAATTCTTTTTAGTTATGAAAGCTTTCGAAGAAAATTCTCGCGATGAGGCATAATTTATATCAAAACAATTTTTGGTTTTGTATTATTTAAAAATTTATTTGTTTACTTAATGCGTCATAGTCAAATCGACGTAAGCCAATTAATTACATTTTTTGCTGCAGATCACTGTACAAATATAAAACATATTAGTTAAATTAATTATTTATTCTAAAAAATGTATAAAATAATTATTTATATACATTATGAATGAATTGCTTAATAACTTCTTTATAATCAGATACTATTTTAAATTTCAGGATTATTCGATATCGAATTACTTTATTTCGAAAGTCACTGCACTCAGAAATAATGAAAATAAGGTATATATTTTCATTATTTCTGAGTGCAGATGTGGGCGTGGCTTAATTCTTAAACAAACTTGATAATTATCCAAGAGATATATTTAAATGTTCTCTTTAGTAGCTCTAGCTTTTATAGTCTCCGATATTTTTGTAAAATACGGGTAGGAAAATGATTAGCCGGAAAGAAGGACATGTCTAAATCGACTCGCATGGTGATACTGCGAGACATACATTCTTAGTTGGCAGTGTAATACCCTTGTACTCTATAGTTACCAGGTACCCTATGGGTACCGGGTATAAATTAAATTTGGTTCTCTGTAATACTGATGAATCACAGGATTATTCTCTTTACAAAAAATATGTTGAGTAAAAAATATATGTAAAAATGTTAAAGTTCTGGTTTAGTTCCGTGTTCCGATTCCGCTGAAAAACAAAACACTATTAGGCAGGCTCTGGTTTTCACTTTCGTTTTGCGTTTTCTTTTTTGGACCAAAACGTCCGTATTCGTTTTACGAATACAATACTATACAATAGTTTTATTA
Source organism: Drosophila kanapiae (assembly GCA_008042475.1). Classification (NCBI taxonomy): domain Eukaryota; kingdom Metazoa; phylum Arthropoda; class Insecta; order Diptera; family Drosophilidae; genus Drosophila; species Drosophila kanapiae. The sequence goes on along the minus strand of VNJM01002389.1, from coordinate 18,184 downwards.
TCGGAATATTTGGTAATTTTGCACTGCTTAAAAATACTGCAAAATAAAGGCAAAAATAGTTTATTTATCAAAAAGAAGCACTACTAACTTGTTAATAGTACCAATTCTGTCCGATTTCATTAAAGAAATACAATTAAGAAGATTTATTTATAAAAAGTATAAAATACGTGCTCTAAAGATCGCTGATGGTGTGAAATAAACATTAATAGGCCAATGAGAAAACGATTTTTTCCCCTTTGCAAATACGATCCGATTTGAAGACAAGACCAACGTTTAACCATTTAATTAAAAAATCAAATTATCTAACTCTATTTAATTACATATTTATTTAAATAACAATAAAATGTTTAATTTTTCTCGCGTATCCTCTCCTATTACTTATACTTATTTAATTTTATAATTTTATAAAATATTTAATTTTATTGAACACACGACAGTTTCCACAAAGCTGAATAAAATAATAATAAAAGCATAGGGTGACAAGCAGTGGTTGCTTATTTTTTCTTAAGAATAATAAGCTGGATCAAAAAACTATGATTTTTTCAACATAACATGTTCTTTGTTTTTATTAATAAAAAAATAAGATAATATTTAAAGAAAACATCTATCAAATTATTGAGGAAAACCGAATACATTGCACTTCGGAGTTAGTGCTCTACGCGCATATAACCGGTGGCTGGACCGAGTGGGCTGCATATTTGCGTGGCCGCTGTGAGTCTTTTGTTAGCTTTAATTTTCATTTCAATTCTGTTTTTATAGGCAGTTAGAAGAATAAAGAGCACAAGCTCGCCGAAATATACAACTTTATATCAATTCTTGCTATCTGAGTCTCTAGGCCAGAAGCTATTCCTATTCGTATACTATTTTAAAAATCGGAATCACCCGGCAATCCAGCCGGCGACCGCAGCGAGGGAGCTGGGACTCCGGTAGCTGCAAAACTTACTCAATTGGCGCTCAACACAAAAATACCCACACGAGATTCGATACACATACATTTACGTTGCAACTTTGTTGCACATATCCGTGCTAGCGGCAGCATGTCCCCGCAGTCTCTTGAGAACTCCATTTGCAGTGCTTTCGTCTTTGTTTTCGTCTCATCCACTACTAGGTTACGTCCGCACAATTGCCTATGCATACACTCTCGCATCCGCGTGAGTCAGCGCTGAGAGTCAGCGAAGGGAGCAAGAATTGCGCCGCACAATTGAAGAGCTTGCCAGCCGAGTTATTATTACATTATTACTATTACAATCCTATGATGAGGCTGAAAAAAAAGCTCACCTTACTCACAAACAAGGACAATATGTCGTACGAACCATCGGCGAAAAAGATTTTATGAAAGATGACACTTTGCGCGAATTAATTTGGGGTCTTAAACGTAGCTTCAAGGACGTGCTTTTCTCGGCAAAGCCGACAGACAGGCCCTCAGCGCTAGTCTTGACATAGGAAGTGGAGGCAAACCACGAGGAAAGGCCAGGTCCATTTTAGCAGGCAACACCAAGCACAAGTCCATCCAACAATTCGCAGGATCCATTCTTTTCCCGAATGCTGCAACCATCCCAAGCCTCGGCTTACCATAATAGAAAGTCGGCCGCGTCTGATCGCTCAGGCCCCCAAAAAAAGCAAAGGCAAAGGGCAAATTCTAACAAGGCATACACCACCGCAGCCTCTAGCGCAGTGGGTAAAATTGATGACGACGCCATCTGTAAATATGTATGACTCATACGTCATTAATTTTTAGGGTACAATTTCTTGTACTCGTCGTCTGACGAAGAGTAGCGGGTATCGATATAAAGCTTTTAATTGACACGGTCTCGGCCAAAAATTTTATCCAACCATACGAAGGATTAAGATTCATCCGCCCGGTAGAGCCCCCGTTTACCACTGTGACCACTGCCACTGATTATTCAATTTGAAGGTCACGTTATTCATCTTACCAGATTTAACCTACCATGATGCTATTTCGGTTATTTCACTAAGCCTAGTTCCCGCCCAACTCAAATGGGTCACCGAAGTAGAGCTATCCTGAAGTCAATCTTACTAGCGTAGATTGCTCGAATGCACCACCCTGGGCTAAAAAGTATTCCTTAAAATGCATCCTTAAAATGCTGATCCTAACGCGGCCCTCCCATATAATATGTCTATGGTAGACACCATAGACTTCTTAAAGAAGAGCTCATTTACGCCAAGCTATACCCATTCCGATGGGAGTAGCCGACTTCGTCAATGGCGAAACTCCAGAACTAAGACTTCTGTTTGTCCTTAAAAATGCAGCAAGCATCTTCCAAATAACAATTGACGATATTCTGCGAGAGCAGATCGGCAAGTTCTGCTACGTCTACGTAGACGACGTAATCAACTTCTCAGACAATAAATATGCCCACGTTATGCACGTAGACTGGGTTTCTAAGATCCCGATGGAATACCAGGCTGTGTCCTTCTAAAATTGTTTACCTTATCCTAAGTAACCTTCCACTTTCCCTTTATTTGGAAAGAATCATTTGTTATTCCTCTACATAAAAAATGTAGCAAAACGGATGCCAACAATTATAGAGGAATCTCTAAGTTTTCAGCAATCCCAAAACTCTTTGAAAAATCTAAAACTCACCATTTGCAGCATCTTTGTATATCAGTCTATTCTCCATGTCAACGTTGATGCACTACGGTCAGTACACTCAAGTGGCCTTTTCGACACCAAGCACGTGCTTGTTAGGGTTAGGTGTTAGTAGGCGCGATAGGAGTAAGTATAGGTAAAATTTGCGAGGAAATTAACTACTGGAGTGCTGCCTGAATGTTTGATTGCATACGTACTAAGTTACCTGTCAACGTTTGAGGTTATTGGGTACATATCATTATAATTAGCACACAAAACTCTAAAGGGTTTATGCACTTCATACGATGATCTACAATGGCGCAAAACTAAAGGTAAAAAGGATCTAGTATTTCTACTCGGTACGTGGAAATTTAGTTGACTTATCAGGTCAGAACTCTCCACGTCACCACGGATTAAATTGTAAATAAAGGTAATACCTAGCATGGTTCTACGGTTGGCTAAGGATGGTAGGTTAATTAGTAAGAGTCTACTTGTGTAAGAGGGTAACCTTCGGCCTGAATCCCAGTTAAGGTTGCGTAGAGAGAAAAGTAAAAAGTTCTTTTTGACTGATTCGATGCGTTTTCTGTGGACATCATATTGTGGAATCAAATAGAACGTGGTAACGAATGAAATACTAGATCCTATTTACCTTTAGTGTTGCGCCACTGTAGATCATCTTATGAAATGCATGAATCCTTTAGAATTTAAAGTGCTAATTATATTGATATGTACCTTACAACCTCAAACGTAGACAGCCATCCCAAACTAAAAACTTTAATATTAACTAACTTAGTACGTATGCAACCAAACATTAAGGAAGCACGCCAGTAGTTTATTACCTTGCAAGCTTTACATATACATTTTCCTATCTCGCCTACTAACATCTAACCCTAACAAGCACGTGCTTGGTGTCGCAAAAGCCACTTGAGTGTACTGATCGTAGTGCATCAACGTCAAAAAAAACTATATTTTATAGTAAAGTATTACACAAAAACCGAAACTGGTCAATAATAATCAAATTATATTTGCAAAGTTATTGGACAGTATCTTTAAAAAAATATAAAACTTTATATTTTTAAATTAATCCGCAAATACACTTGAAAAAATCCAAACCTGATAAAAAAAAAAAATGGGAAATGACACAACGGACGCCGCGTCAATTTAATGGCGAACTTTTAAAGGAAATTATTCGATTGATGAAAATATCAATACTTTGCCGAAGAAAAATATTTTAAACCTTTCAACCGCCAAACTCAATAAAAACCACTTTTCAAATTGGTTTAAGTTTAATTAAAAAAAGCTGTTTAAATTTGCTTAAAAAGCTAGAATTCCCTCTGTCTACTGTTTTCAAATGTTCGTAACAGAAGTTTTGCACTTCTTTGACTTTGCATGCTTATATTAGTTAAATTTAATATATGCCCTTGAAGTCTTAGTTTCTGGGTTTTAGGTTTTACCTTTGGCCTATACCTATACCCTGTAGACCTATGCATGGCGGCGGTTGTTCTTTCTTCAGAATTTCCGATATTTATTATTGGCCTAACCAAACTTGATCTGCGTGGAACAGAAATGAACCAAATTTGTTAGCGGGATCGCCTATTTCGGATGTGGATTATTCATTCATATTGGTTCACTGCGAGATCTGCCACAATGCATATTTTTATTTTTTAATACATAAGTGAATATGTGAATTTGTATATATATATGTATATATTTATAGATATTCATATATATATATATATATACATAATATATATAATTAAATACTTGGATAATTCGTAAGTTAAAAAAATATGATTTTACTAAACCGAATTATTAAAAGATATTTTGAAGAACACCGACCGATTGATTTCGTGTCTCAAACTAAACTTAACTTATTGAATTAGGAGGGCTGACGATCAAGCCTCGGTCTCGATCTTTTCTGGATCCTGTTGGATTCTAAGAGAGAGCTTAATTTTTGGAGCGTGGTGAAATGATTCTTTAATTTCTCTTGGATCTAAGTACTCTTTTTGAAATTCGATAATTTTGTTTGTGAGTTAGCGGGTTCAAAGTCTAGGTGCATTCGCTCTTGGAAATTTGATAATTCTGTTTGTGAGTTAGCGAGTCCGAAGTCTGAGCGTGTGAATCTGACAATCAGTGGAGAATGTCTGGACAATAAAGGGTTGTTTAGTCTACCATTAAGAGAGTTGGTTAGTCTACTGATGTGAGCTTGTTTAAATAAGTAGGCATGTGCAAAGTCTATGGGACTGTGGATATGTCACTCCCCCAAACCTTTGAATTTGGACTGTCCTCAGGCGGATAATGTGGGATAAATCAAGATGTTATCTGTTGGACTGATATGATCATTTACAATTTGGTCCGTGATCGGTATCGGTTGTTCTTGTGTATTCTTATATTTAACAATCAGGTATATATTAATCAATTAGGTATACTCTTAAATTTATAAATGACATACAGTATTCAGCTTAGGATTGTTATTACAAAAGATGCAAGACAAATGATTTGAAATACGCTGTAGTATTTTACATGGGATTCTATTATTTCTTTTGTCTGAATGTATGCCAAAGGTTCGATTTTGGTTCTGTTATCTATATATATAAAAATGAAACCAGTTCTCCGTTTCATGGCATCACGTGTGAACGGTTGGACCGATTCGGCCAAATCTTTTTTTAAAATGTTCGTTGAAGTTCAAGGATGGTTTTTACGGCGAGAAAAATTAGAATTATTGCTGGAAAATCCTAAAAATAGCCCTTTTCTTTTTCCCATACAAATGATTTGTAACTAAAACGTAGTCAATTTGAGCTTGCTATGTGCCCAACGTCAAAGATCATATCTATCAAATCAATGTGCGTGTGTGAGTTGGAGCACAGAATACATAGTTGGAGGAGTTTAATGTCGCGTTCCGAAACTTGCGTTTCTTTTGTATTAGTTTCTGCACGCGAGATAAAATGCATCAAAATGTATCCATCTTTTCACTGGCAGCGTTCCTCATTTAACGCAAATTCATCGGCGCAAATCTTATCGACTTCAATAGAAGGTATTTCCGCGATATGCGGTCACACTGTACGACGCGTCGGACTTTTTTTCAATTGATACTCCAACATGCAATATTTCCAGATCCAGTGCAATGGGAAAATTGTTGATGCAATGCATGCTCATTGTTTGGGATGAGTGCACAATGTCACTAATGAAATTACTTGAAGCACTTAACTTCACACTCAAGGATCTTCGGCGAAATAACAACATCTTTTGATGCTTGATGATATTGTTGGCAGGCGATTTTAGGCAGACGTTGCCAGTAATTACCAGTGGAACGCCTGCAGATTAATTGAATGCTTGCCTGAAGGCATCACCTCTATGGAATAACGTATAAACATTATCGCTAACTACTAATATGAGAGTTCAACTTCAAAATGATCAAAGTGCTGCACAATTTTCCAAGCAATTGTTAGCTGTTGAAAATGGAAAAGTCCCAGTTGATGCGACATCTGGATTAATTACTCTTACTAACGACTTTTGCCGATTTGTAGACTCTCAATTAGCTCTTATTGAAAATGTTTTCCCAAGTATTAGTGAGAATTATCAGAATTATGTTTGGTTAACGAAATTTTTGAACTCTCTGAAGTTACCAGGACTTCCACCACATAATTTGAAACTTAAAGTTGGTACAGTTATTATGATATTGCGTAATTTGAATCCACCGCGACTATGCAACGGTACGGAAAGTAAGCAGGTGAAAATTGCACTTTCTAGTTCGCCTTGCTTTCGCAATGACAATTAACAAGTCGCATGGCCAATCGCTTAGTGTTTGCGGGATTAATTGAGAAAGTCATTGTTTTTCACATGGGCAGTTTTACGTTGCGTGTTCACGAGTTGGAAAACCATCCGCTTTGTTTGTGTTAACGTCAAACCAAAAAACAAAAAATGTGGTTTACCAAAGAGCACTTCAACGAAACGGATAATTTGTGGACACGTATAACGCAGCGATTCAGTATTTATTTTGGATTCACTTTTATTTACTTACAGAAGTTCAATTAAATAACACTTCATTTTTGTAATCGAAATGAATTTATTACTGTTGTGAATTAAAATAAAAACCTTTTAATCACCAAATAAAAAGTTACATAAATCGAAGCCATCTGGTGGCGAAACGGAGTTCGCCAGGGTTTGCTAGTTAACAATATAAATTGATTTTGTAAAATCTGCAAAGTTGTTTGAAATTATAAATTCATCTATTTGCATAGTACGATTTTTATTTTAATAATGTTGTTTCCTTGAATAGAAACTTTATTGTTGATGCAATTTTGATTAACAATTGTTTCTGGGATATTCCAGTTGATTAGTATGTTTGGTTCAACGTAATTAATTTGGAAATTTTTTTGTGCCTTCGTGTATTTACATTTGGTAGGTTCTTGCTTAATGATTCCGACTAAACATTTGTCGAAAACTGGTTTTCCTGTTTGTGTGTTAAAGACCTTATCTTTAAAAATGTAAAACTTATCAAATATAGGTTCTGTAAGAATGTTGTTGGATTCGTCAGGATATGGAATTATCTCGAAAATTGGAACCTTTGTAATTTCGGTAGGAACATTGGAAATAATTAAAATTTCATTTGTATCTGATTTAAGCCAAGTTGATGTTTTAATTTTTAATATTTTCTCAGAGTTTACATGTTTTAAATAGTCATGTTTAAGTAATTTTGGATTAAAAATTCCCAGTCTCGTGAGTTGCATACCCAATTCTGTATCTTCGATATATTCGGTGAATTCTTGTAGATTGAAAATAAGTACGGTTAACTGCTGGTCTTTCTGTTTCTCTACTTTGAATTTGTTCATGGTGTTGATTCCGCTGTTAATCACATCTTCGATCTTGTTCAAATCATGATTCTGAACGGAATTTTCTGACAAGTTATTAATTTTTTCCTCTAACTCATCCCCGTCATCTTGGTCTTGCGTGCCAAATAAGTACTTGTACATTGATCCTACAATATTTACCAGACCTCGTTTGTTCCTTTTAATTATTCTCAAACCGTTTATTTCCCCTTTTAATTTTTCGACTAGGTACTCTATTTGGATTACATTCGGAAAATACTTCGCTTCTTCCAATAGGTTTTCAAATATTAGCATGGTCTTAGTTATATTTATACTTAAGTAGTGATATTCGTAATTAGTAGGTATCTCCGTAAATCCAGTTTGGAACATTAGGTATCCATTTTTAGCACTTATCGTGTTTACTTCGATGCTATTACCTTGAACCATAGTGATGAGGGTGATGGCTGCCAAAAATATGATTGTTATGGGGAATATTGGGCATCTCCTAATCTTCCACGATGGGTCTGGAATTATCGTATTTACTTTGGTTAGTCTTTTTTTGTTTTTTGAATTTAGACTTGTAATGTACGATTTTCCTGCCTCTATTTGTTTCTGCGAAGTGTTTATCATCCACTTGTTTAATCTGACCTGTTTTCTTAAATGGGTTGGTCACCTTACTTTTAACTAGTGGGGATTGCCTATACTTCGTATCTATTTTATAGCCGTGTCTGTTTTGGTTTAGTGTATCGATTCTATGGATTTTGTTTTGTTGCACTCCAAAATCGGGGCTTCCTGCGTATAGAGAAATGTCTGCTGGGGTTCTTTTAGTGATGTTGTGCTTTGTTTTATGGTTATAAATATATAGGATCATTTCAAATTTTGTGTATCGGTCTTCCATATTTTGTTCGCTACCAATAATTCTGAGCTTCTCATTTACCGTCTTATGTAACCTTTCTATATCAGATACGCCGTTTTTACTTGTAGTGATGGCAATCTCTACGTCATCTGATCTTAACCAGTTTTGTAATGCTAAACACATAAATGCCGAATCTTTATCCGCTTTTATTTCCTGCGGTTTTCCCATGTCGTTATATATCTTCATGATGGCTCTCTTTGCTTCTAGCCAATCTCTACTTTTCACTTCAATTAATGTAGCAAATTTCGAATAGATATCTATGCAAGATAGGAAGCTTTGATTCCATGTGAGATAAAAATCAATCACGTATTTTTCTCTAGCATTTAGTACTTCCGGTGTCGTTTCAAAAAGGAGTTTCGTATTCCTATGTTCGGTTTTGGCTATGTTGCAAATTTCGCATTCAAATTTCGCGCTTTTCTTTGTACACAAATATTCCTTGATGAGGGTTTTTGCTAATTCGATCGTCATTTCTTTATAAGTCATGTTTATTTTTAACTTCTGAAAATAATGGTTTGTGTTAACTGTGTCAGCTTCTCCCTTTATTATCTCGATCTGTCTAGAGAAATAGTTTAGGGGTCTTTCGGTAATGGAAATATAGTTTAAGTTATCTTCAGTAGCACTATGCATTGTTACATCCATGCTGTCTGCAATTTCGCCAATCATGGCTTCTTCTATTACTGTGCGTGAAAGTGCATCCGCTACATAATTTTCCTTGCCTGGAAAATACTTAATTTTGTAATCAAATTCGTTCAACTTGATTTTCCACCTTTGTAGTTTCATGTTGGGTTCCTTTATGTTGTTAAGCCACACCAATGGTTTATGATCGCTTAATATTTCAAATGGCCTACCAAAAAGATATGACCTGAAATATTTTGTTGCCCAAACTATAGCTAAGAGTTCTTTTTCGATGGTAGCATAGTTTATTTCGTGTTCATTCAGTGTTCTGCTGGCATAACATACAGGTATGTGATTCTGTGACAAAACAGCGCCGATTGCTATATTACTAGCGTCAGTTGTTAATGAAAAGGGTTTTGAGAAATCCGGATAGATTAAAATCGGATTCGAAGTTATCAACACCTTTAACTTTTCAAATGAGTCTATGTAATCTCTGCATTTAGTGTCGATTACCGCTCCTTTTTTCACTTTAAGGGTCATAGGTTTAACTACCTTAGTAAAGTTAGGGATAAATTTGCGATAGAACCGACACAATCCCAAAAATGATTTTATATGTTTAGGAGTTTTTGGTAACGGGAAATTAATGATTGCGTTTGTTTTGTTTGGATTTGGTCGGATTCCACTAGTAGTGACAATATGTCCTAGGAATTCAGTTTCCTTCTTCATGAACTCACATTTGTCTAACTGTAATTTCAGATTAGCGTCCCTTAATTTTCCAAATACCTTTTTCAACGATAAAATATGTTCCTCCAATGAAGTGGAGTAAATTATAATATCATCTAGGTAGACTAAACAATCCTTGTAGATTAAATCTTCTAAGAAGTTGTTCATGCATCTCTGGAAAGTTGCTGGTGCATTCTTAAGGCCAAAGGGCATGCGGGTATATTCGTAGTGCCCATGTTTGGTTGAAAACGCTGTCTTTGCAATAGAGTTTTCCTCCATCTGGACTTAGCTAGATCGATGGTGGTGAAATACTGACATCTCCCTAACTTGTCGAGTATTTCGTCCATTCTAGGAATCGGAAACTTGTCGTTAACTATTATTTCGTTGAGATTCCTGTAGTCAACTACTAGTCTAAATTTTGGCTTTCCTGAGGCATCTGCCTTTTTAGGGACTACCCAAATAGGTGAACAATAGGGGGATTTGGATTTTCGGATGATCCCCTGCTCTATCATTTCTTTAATCTGTTTGTTTACCTCCTGATCGACACTCTGGGGGTATTTGTATGGTTTTCGATAAACCGGATCTTCGTGTTGGGTTTGGATAAAATGCTTAATAGTATTAGTGAAAGTCAAATTCTCACCTCTCAATGTCTCTAAATTTGTATAGGACCTTCTTTAAACATTCCATTTCCTCAACATTAAGATGTTCGAGCCTGAATTCGTTACATTCGCGTAATTCGTTATTGATCGCAAAGTTAATTGCTTCATCGACAATAGATGTGGGATTGGATTGGATTACATTTCCGTCCTCTACATCTTTGCTGATTTTAGGAGTAAGGCATTTCTCCGTTTTTTGTTTAATCTGGGTGTTAACCTCCTTTGATTTCGGACTGAGGCACTTTACTGGTGCTGTCTCCTCTTTTTCCTCATCGTACCTAAATTTATAGGTTTTTGAGCGTAAAGTTACGGTATCCTTCGCATAAACAATCTTTGCTTTGGTATCTTCTAAATATTGACGACCTAACAGGAAATCATAATTGTGAGAAAATTTGTGCACGTAAAATTTTTGCTCAGACGGACATATAGCATTGGGCTTAATCACTATGCTTTTGTTCAACTTTATTGGGCCCTTTATTGTATATACCGTAAGATTTTCTTTAGTTTCTTTCAATTTCGCAAAATTTACTCTAATGATATTGATGGACGACCCTGTGTCGATCATACCTTTGTAAAGATTGTTCTGGTACGTGATGTTTACATATGGACTGACTCTTCTTCTTCTCCCGTGTCCGAGATTTCCGAGGCAGCTTGATGAAAATTTACATCTACATGCATTCTGCTCTGTCCACTATTGAATACCTTTGGTTGTTACTTTGGGAAATACCCTTGTTCCTGCGATTATAATCGTGGGACTTTTGTAAATAAATGTCTTCAGGATTTGCATCATAAAGACCTAGTGCCATGGTGGCTTGTTTTATTTTTGGGATGGTGTCTATATCCTTACGTGCCAACGACATGTACATTCTGTCTGGTAATTTCTTATTGATCGTGGATTGGATAGTTCTTTTCAACATTTCCGAATAGTTAATTTTATTTATAGGATCACTCTCTAACTCTAATTTATCAAATATGTTGCGATGCTGCTTCTAGCATCTGTATGAACTTACTGATGCTTCCAGAGTATGGTGTCTCTTCCAATTGCTTCACTAGCGTCACATACGGCCTGTGGTCCTTGAAAGATGTAGATAGTGCTTCCCGGATTTCCATTCAAGTGGTCGCCCCTGCCTGAATAACAGCTTCCAACGCAGTATCCACTACCACTCGTTTGATAGCGCCATAAATGATATGAGCATGACGGGCATCTTGTGTCGGGTAGAGGGTCAGTAGCTGAGCAACTGGGTTGATGAACACCGATAGCTTTCCCGGTTTGCCATCGTAATAATGTAGATCTTTAATTTGATTTAGCAGCTGATTTAAATGCATCTCAGAAAGTTGTGCCGCTGTTGCCATTTTGTCTTTAACAAATGTTACGGAATTAAGAATCCAATGCGGCAATTCTGAATTAGAAATAGTCGATATACTTGAACAAGGAATATTTACGATAGGGTCAGACTGCACTGCTCGAACAGATAGCGATGTATTAGTTGCTCATCACAGTATTCAGGTAGAAGATCAAGGGAGCTATCTATGTCATATATCGGTGAAATAACTGAAATACCTAAAGTAGTTTGGAACCAATTAGGGTCTCCAGTAATAAACCATACAGAAGAAATACAAAATTTAATAATTAAAATAAATGACTTAAAAACAAATAGATTAAAATTACATGAACTAGATTTTCATCACGTCACTGGCCATACATCTTTAATGTTGGTAATTATTATTATAATAATTTTAATAATATATTTTGTAAGAAAAATAAAAATACGAAGGCAACTACAAGCCATAGCTATACCTAGCAGTATACTTAATGTTTAAAATAAATAAAGATAATTTCTCAAAATAAATAAAATATGTTATGTTAAGAAAATTGAAAAGAAAAAGATAAAATAAAAAGTTGTAAAAAATATGTATGTATAAAACCAAAAACGGTCGTTACAAGATGTAAGTTGCAATATAAATTATATCGAATTAAATAAATACAGTCCACTTCCTTTGTATTGCCATTAGTTAAAATGTACGCCTAATCTTGCCGGCCCTTTGCAGAATGTTCAGACAAACACGAAAATAAATACATTTAAATAAGAATTTTTTGTGCTCTGTGTAAAGTAGTCATAACTGTACAAATGAAATTGAACACTTCACATGGTTACAGTGCACATGTAATCTGAGTGCACGCCGCTTATCTAATAAGATGTTTTCCCCCGCCTCCTAAACCACTGATAGGGTCCTCTCCGCTCGAGATATGTAGATGTTCGGCAGCATGGGACCTAGATACGACGGGTGTTATTTACTTAGGCCTCTGCGTAGGCCATGTATTAGTCTTATTTGATTCTCATGTAAGCTATTTAAACCGAAGATATTTCCAAATAAAATCAGTTTCTAACAAAAACTCAATAAATGAAGATCGTTTCTTTTTGAACCCTCTTTCACTATTAATATTTTTAAACAATTACACCACAGGCTACCCCAAAATTATGCATAACCATTTAATGATAACCAGACAGTCATAAGACACCACAACTCCACACTAGCCCTCCAGTAGTAGACTAAACAACTTTTTATTATCTAAACAGCCTCCCCTAATTGTCACGTTTACACGCTCAAAGTTCGTACTCGCTAACTCGAATGCACTTAGAGCGAATGCACTTAGATCTAAGAGAAATTAAAGAATTAATTCGGTAGTCCATAACACTCCGCATATATCCACTACCTAATGTATACACCATCTATCCTTTCCCACCCTTTCATAAAGACTCATAAGGAGCAACTTAAAGTCCTATTGAGTAGAGTAAACAATCAACGCTCATTTAAATTGCTTCAATCCCACGCCTGAATCCAATCAAAGCTCGCAAATTCAAAACAAACATCAACTTTTACTTAAAATCTTGCAATTAAGAGGAGATCCCACACTTGAATCTAAGAGAATGTCAAAGAGATATCAATAGATGAAAAAGATCGAAATTTCCTTCAGAACATTTAAAAGCTTATTAAAATTTAAGGAAAGCTCAAGACCGAGGCTTGATGGTTTAGTAAATCAAATCAGCTAGTTAACATCAGTTTGAGACCACAACTCTTATACTCGGTGATCTTCACGTTATAACTTATTATCTCTTGCCAACAACGGCCCTTACAGTACCGGTATATATATTTTAAATAATATTTTTTGGAAAATAGTTTTCGAACTATATACAATCGATAATCGTATTTGATAACCATCTGTGCTTTATTATATCAAATAATACGCAAATGAATATATTTTCTATGAATATGTTCTATCTACAGTCAGCAAAGCCAAGAAAACGTAAAGGGTGGCCCTTGACTTGTCGAACGGTCAATTCTACAACAGCGCGAGCTAGAAGAGCAGGAAGATCAGGCGAACAAATCACAGTAACGTCAATCACAATCGTAATCAACAAAGACAGCTGCAACGAAGAGAAGCTCGCAGATTCATAGTTAGTCGACTTAAAAGAATTGACCTAACAAGTTCATCGAGCATTTACATCAGGGTCATTTCTTCGACTAGCATTCCATTACGGACCTAACGTTGAATATTATGCTCATTCCAAAGTGATTATTGGTACTTTTTATAAGGTAGTGCCAGTGTTGTCATGCACTTAAATTTAAAAATGATCCAGTTGGGATGTGTTGCTCATCAGGGAAAGTACAACTACCCGAAATTGAAACACCACCTCAACTCCTGGGCTCATTGCTGAAAATGCCAAACGAATCTCATAAATTTTTAAAAATCTACTTTATGGGTGGCGAGGATTCCACAAGTGCACTCGCCAATCGTTGCACGTTGCGACTACCATAATCTCAATTCACCGTTTGCCAGGCGTATCGTCGGCGAGCTGGCCGCTCTGTTAAATGATCACAATGACTTATTGAAATTATTCAAATCACACCTGCACAAGCTACAAAGTGACAATCATGATATTGTCATCAATCCTGATAGAACACCAGCTGGAGAGCATATAAATAAAAAAAAATTTTCTCGAAAAAAAAAAAAAAAATGGCAAAACAACGCTTACCGGGCTAGCGCGTATATTTATATATATAGATAGATAGAAATCTATAATATGCACAGCCTCCTGACATAAAGATAACTGGGAAACTCTGCTCGCATTCCTTATTTCGAAAGCCAATATCTATAGTCAAAAAATGGTCTTAAACAATCCTTTGAATCACATAATACTATTACACACTATAATACTGACGGCTTGTAAACTATTGTCGATTTATAAAACTTTTGTTAAATTGTTTCCATTTAATTCTCATTTTTGTAAATCGAGGTATTTGTAAAAAAAAGCTTAATAAAGCAACTTAAAACAATTACTATACTGCAGATCAATGCAGTTTCTGAATAAAGGATAGGAACACTCTCTGACAAAGTTCGTGTTATTGCCAAGTATGGTGATAATAAGACATTTATATATGACATTTAAAGTCTTAAGAATAATGCTGCTGTCTACACAACATGATACAGAGTTCCCGAATGACAGTAAGGAACGTAATCAGGAAGAAATTCAGAATGGAAGTGAGCATTGCGATGAAAAAGACCTTCTTAAAGACAGTATAAAACTATAAAAATATCTGAAAAAAAACCCAAATTTTTTCCGTCCCTATCTGTGTTTATCATTCTGTCTCCTTTCTCAGTTAATTTCAAAATTTGAAACAGCAGAAGCAACAAAAACAATAATTTTTCGGTGCGTCTTTAGGTGCAGACCTGTTCATGTAATTTCCCTATCGTTCCTATGCCAGCTATACGATGTAGTTGTCCGATCTGAACCTTACCGACTTATATACTAACCGTGAGAGCCGTGCTAAGGATCACCGATTGGCCGTCTACGATCAAGTTGACCACATCATGTGGTACTTTAAGCAATCTCCGCCGCCTGATGGCGAAGACATCCGCATTGAAATGAAATAAATAAAATATAAGAATGAAAAATAATTATAATATAAGTATAATTTAACCCCCTTAGCTTTGAAAGTGATTAATATCTCTTGCAAACCTATATTGCAGGCCCTTCTCCATATTCGGCCAACTGACCAGATAAGCTTTTGTGCGTCAGTTGAGAGAGCTTTTGCAAATCCTTGTCCCGAACCTATTTCAACTCGCTCGATCCAATGTATCAGGTTGTTTTAAAGTCTGGGAAAATTAAGGTGTCATATGTACTGATCATATCTCGCCAACTTAAACTGTGCCCAAATCCCTATAGTAGCATGCTACCTGAAGCAGTTAGGCGTTGTGCTGCCTTTCCTGCAATTAGTTAAGAGTTGACATCAGCGGTTCGGAAATGCGGAGGGGGATTGCTGCTGAGATTTTTCCATGAGCTTGTTTTGAGTCTTTTTCTCCGTACCTTGTCACCACACTAAGACTCCAAACAGAAGAGTCGGACGCACCACCGAGTTGTAAGTCCAATTCATTAGAGCAGGTGACAGGCCACACGTGCTGCTTAGCGCCTTTTTTGATGCGTATAACGATATGGTGATCTTTTTCATCCTTTTCAATACATTGGGTTTCCATACCAGCTTGCTTTCTAGAACTATGCCAAGGTACTTTTCTTGTGATTTTGTGGTCAACCTGGTAGTGTAGATTTTCGGGGGGATCCATGTCGGTACATTTAATCTCTTGGTAATAATAACGAGGTCCGTCTTGTCTGCGTTGATGCTGCGAGTTTAGTTCCCTGATTGTAGATTCCATAATGGAACTCGATGAACAAACTCCCGTTATAATTATGCTTAAGTCATCCGCATAGCATGTTATTTTAGGCGATTTCCTCTCAAATATCTTTATCACTAGTTTCCATAGGAGGGGCGACAGGACCCCAGCCCACATTTAAGCCGTATGAAACTTAGAAGGTTTGATTGCTTCTAGCTTGTGACTTGACATTGTTGAATGCTCCGGATATGCCTACTATGCCTGTTCAGGCACCCTGCAACGTCCATGGTGGGCATGGGAGCTTTGTGGTAATTTGTGCACCTTTTTCCAACGCACCTTGGTAAGATGTCCGTTCTTGGAGTAACTGTTTGTGAAGTGTTGCTCCACCTTGTTCGCCTGCGGATTCCATCTGGAGTAACCTCGAGAAGTTCAACCTTCCCCCAACTATCCCAGACTAGTTTTTTCTGCCTTGTCCTGGAGCCGGCCTTTGATTTTTAGGGCCGCTTTATATTGAATGATATTTGATTAAGCCTTCGGCTTCATCCCCTCACTCCAATGCTTCGTCCCTTCCCTACGCAAGGAGCTGATGCCTAGATGAGGCTCTTCCCGCTTTCCAGGTTCAAGTCTGTTTTGACAACGGCATCTGTTCGGCTAAGCTTGCCCTGCGCTTTTGTTGTGGCAGTAATGTTACAACTAACATGACCTGCTCCCGTCATATCAGAGGATTACTCTCTCCGTGCCCACCGGTGGTAACAGACACTTTCAGCCATGGCTACTGTTTCACTTCGTCCGACTTTAAAGAGGGAGAAATTGAACCGATGACATAGCCTAATACTATATTACACCGGACTGTATTACCCGGTATGCGGTATGATACAGCTGCCATTGCCTAGCTGGTGCCCTCGTGGAGGGCCACTTGGGGTGTCTCAAGAGGATTTGAATGCGCTGATGAGGGACATCGAGGGACGCGCATTCAACGCATGCTGGGTAAAATATAAGCTACTCTTCATCGATATACCTAGGTATCAGACTGAACTATGAGGTGATTGTAGCGAAGCTGGTTAAAAGGAAGTTTGCCTGATAGATACAGTCACATTGATGTTTGCGTAGCCTGATCTATTAAGGTCCATTGTGATAGTGTGTGATCTTTATTCTATATTTCTTGGCAACTCATGAGCTCCATCCCGCCGCTTTGAAAAATTCATCACAAGAGCTTCTGCAGAAGCCATTACGGTGGCTTATCAGCCGAGGCTTATGTCCCGTCAGGGCGCGTATAACGGTGCAGCAGACGTACCGATCTATTTTATGGCAGCTTGGCTGTCACTTTATATGTTTATATGTTTTGTCCAACAGCTAACGCTGTTAAGACAAGTTAAGTCCTCCCTTATTTTATGGACTTCCGCTTGGAAGTCGCTGCAGTGATCGAGGAGTCGAAAGGAACTTTTGATGTTTAATTGAGCGGAGTAAGCCCCTTCAACACCTTTGCCTTCTAATTTAGAGCCGTATGTGTACCAGCTGATAGCTTCAGGCCCCCCTGGTGTTCTCTGTTTCCATTTATAGTTTTTAGGATAACAAATATCCGTTTTTGCGGATATTAGTTTATTATACAGGAGTATTTTGGCATAGCCAGATTTTTTGAATTTCCATTTTCCGGTTATGGGGTTTTTACAAGAGTAGAGAGTTATTGTGGCTTTTTTTGTTCTGCCGAGATTATATTATTGATAATAATATATATATATATAAATATATATATATAAATATATATATATAAATATATATATAAATATTATAATATATATCATTAAATACTCGGATAATTCGTAAGTTAAAAAAATTATTTTATTTTATTTAACCAAATTATTACAAGACTTTTATAATATTGAAGAACACCGACCCATTAATTTCGTATCTCACACTGAACTCTCTTATTGAACTAGGAGGTTGACGTTTAAGCCTCGGTCTCGGTCTTAGAAAATTTCAAAGATTCTCTGAGAGAGCTTAATTTTGGAGCGCGGTGAATTGATTTTTTAATTTCTCTTAGATCTAAGTGCATTCGCTCTAAGTGCATTCGAGTTAGCGAGTACGAACTTTGAGCGTGTAAACGTGACAATTAGGGGAGGCTGTTTAGATAATAAAAAGTTGTTTAGTCTACTACTGGAGGGCTAGTGTGGAGTTGTGGTGTCTTATGACTGTCTGGTTATCATT
>VNJM01003544.1:0-20244 GCA_008042475.1 Drosophila kanapiae | reverse complement strand
ATTATTACAAGATATTTGTGAAGAACACCGACCGATTAATTTCGTGTCTCAAACTGAACTTAACTTATTACATTAGGAGGGCTGACGATCAAACCTCGGTTTCGAGCTTTACTGGATCCTGTTGGATTCTAAGAGAGAGCTTAATTTGTGGAGTGTGGTGAAATAATTTCTTTAATTTCTCTTGGATCTAAGTGCATTCGCTCTTGGATACAAGTACTCTTTTGAAATTCGATAATTTTGTTTGTGAGTTAGCGGGTCCAAAGTCTAGGTGCATTTGCCCTTGGAAATTTGATAATTCTGTTTTTGAGTTAGCGAGCCCGAAGTCTGAGCGTGTGAATCAGGAAGGGTTGTTTAGTCTACCACTGATAGAGTTGTTTAGTCTACTGATGCGAGTTTGTTTAAATAAGTAGGCATGTGCAAAGTCTGTGGGACTGTGGATATGTCACTATATATATATAAATATATATATAAATATTATAATATATATCATTAAATACTCGGATAATTCGTAAGTTAAAAAAATTATTTTATTTTATTTAACCAAATTATTACAAGACTTTTATAATATTGAAGAACACCGACCCATTAATTTCGTATCTCACACTGAACTCTCTTATTGAACTAGGAGGTTGACGTTTAAGCCTCGGTCTCGGTCTTAGAAAATTTCAAAGATTCTCTGAGAGAGCTTAATTTTGGAGCGCGGTGAATTGATTCTTTAATTTCTCTTAGATCTAAGTGCATTCGCTCTAAGTGCATTCGAGTTAGCGAGTACGAACTTTGAGCGTGTAAACGTGACAATTAGGGGAGGATGTTTAGATAATAAAAAGTTGTTTAGTCTACTACTGGAGGGCAAGTGTGGAGTTGTCTGGTTATCATTTAATGGTTATGCATAATTTTGGGGTAGCCTGTGGTGTAATTGTTTATAAAATTTATAGGGTGTGATGATTACATATGTGGAATAAGTAGGCATGTGCTTAAGTCTGTGGGACTGTGGATATGTCACTCCCCCAACCTTTGAATTTGGCCTGTCCTCAGGCAGATAATGTGGGATAAATCATAATGATATCTTTCGGAATGATCTGATCATTTATAATTTTTTCCGGGATCGGTTGTTCTTCTTGTGTTTTCTTATATTTAACAATGAGTGCCTGAGGTATACTCTTAAATGTATAAATTACATACAAGGCTAAACTTAGGATTGTGATGACAAAATATCTAAGACATATGGTTTGGAACACTCTGCAATACTTCACATGGGATTCTATTATTTCTTTTGTTTGAATGTATGCCAAATGTTCGATTTTGTTTATGTTGTTGACAATATAAATTGACTGTGTCAAATCTGCAAAGTTGTTTGAAATTATAAATTCATTATTATAATTACAATTATTATTGCATAGTACAATTCTTGATTTTAATAATGTAGTTTCCTTGGATAGAAACTCTATTGTTGATGCAATTTTGATTAACAAATGTTTCTGGGATATTCCAGGTGACTAATATGTTTGGTTCTACATGATTGATTCGGAAATATTTGTTTGCTTTCGTGTATTTGCATTTGGTAGGTTCCTGCTTAATAATTTCTACGAAACATTTGTCGAAAACTTGTTTTTCCTGTATGTTTGTTATAGACCTTATCTTTGCAAATGTAAAACTTATCAAATATTCGTCATGATTTGTGACTATTTCGAAACTTGAAACTTTCATTATTTCGGTAGGAACATGGGAAATGATACAAAATTTCCTTTGTATCTGCTTTAAGCCAAGTTTTCAATATTTTTTCGGAATTTACTTGTTTCAAATAATCGTGTTTAAGTAATTTGGGACTAAAAATTCCTAGTCTTGTGAGTTGCATACCCATTTCTATATCCTCGATATATTCAGTGAATTGTTGTAAATTAAAAATACCTGCTGGTCTTTCTCTTTCTCTACTTTGAAGTTGCTTATGATGTTTACTCCGTACTCACATCTACAATCATGTTCAAATCATGATTCTGATCGGAATTTCTGAAAAATGTTTATGCTTAGGTAGTGATATTCGTAACTTGAAGGTATCTCCGTTAATCCCGTTTGGAATATTAGGTATCCATTTTTAGCACTAATCGTTTTTAATTCTATGCTAATGCCTTGGACCATGGTGATGAGGGTGATGGCTGCCAAAAATATAATCATTTTGGGGAATACTGGGCGTCTCTTAATCTTCCTCGATGGGTCTGGAATTATCGTATTTACTTTGGTAAGTCTTCTTTTGTTTCTGGAATTTGGACTTGTAATGTACGATTTTCCTCGAAGTGTTTGTCGTCCACTTGTTTAATCTGACCTTTCTTTTTTAATGGGTTGGTCACCTTACTTTTAACTAGTGGGGATTGCCCGTATTTCGTATCTATTTCATAACCATGTCTGTTTTAGATTGTCGATTCTGTGGATTTTATTTTGTTGCACTTCGAAATCGGGGTTTCCTGCGTATAGAAAAATATCTGATGGTGTTCTTTTAGTGGTGTTGTGCTTTTTTTGTGGTTATAAACATATTGGATCGTTTCAAATTTTGTGCATCGATCTTCTAAATTCTGTTCTGAACCAATAATTTTGAGCTTTTCATTTACCGTCTTATGAAAGAAACTTTTTTATGGCAGATTCACCATTTTTACTTGTCGTGATCTCTCTATCTGATCTTAACCGCACATAAATGCTGAAAAGTTATGCGATTTTATTTCCTGCCGTTTTCCAATTTCGTTAAATATCTAAATGATGACTCTCTTTGCTTCTAGCCAATCTCTACTTTTTACTTCAATTAAGGTGGCAAATTTCGAATAGCTATCTATGCAAGATAGGAAGACTTGATTACCTGTGAGATAAAATTCAATCACGTATTTTTCTCTAGCGTTTAGCACTTCAGGTGTCGTTTCAAATAAGAGTTTCGTATTCCTATGTTCGGTTTTAGCTATGTTGCAAGCATCGCATTTATTCTGTATGAGTTTCTGACTGTCAGGATAGTAATATTCTTCTTTAAACCAATTAATGTGTTTTTCTAGTTCTTTATTCTTTATTCTTTTTAAAGATTAAATCCTTAAATTCAGCATATGTCAGAATATCAGTTAGCATCTGAGTACAAAGCAACAATTTTGTGAAGTTATTAGGGCTTATGATTTCAGTATGATATTACCTTTGAAATATCAGAAA
Organism: Drosophila kanapiae; assembly: GCA_008042475.1. Taxonomy (NCBI): domain Eukaryota; kingdom Metazoa; phylum Arthropoda; class Insecta; order Diptera; family Drosophilidae; genus Drosophila; species Drosophila kanapiae. The sequence continues at coordinate 17,064 of VNJM01003544.1, read as the reverse complement.
GATCTTTGTGCAAAAATATTCGATCGTCATTTCTTTATAAGTGATTTTTATTTTTAACTTTTGAAAATAATGATTCGTGTTAACTGTGTCTGCTTCTCCCTTTTTTATCTCTATCTGTCTAGAGAAATAGTTTAGGGGTCTTTCGGTAATGGAAATGTAGATTAAGTTAACTTCCGCAGCACTATGCGTTGTTACATCCATGCTGTCCGCAATTTCGCCAACCATGGCTTATTCTATTACTGTGCGGGAAAGAGAATCCGCTTCATAATTTTCTTTGCCTGAAAGATACTTAATTTCCTAATCAAATTCGTTCAATTTGATTTTCCACCTTTGCAGTTTCATATTTTATTCTTTTATGTTGTTAAGCCACACCAATGGTTTATAATCGCTTAATATTTCAAATGGCCTACCAAATATATATTATATTTTATTTTTATTTTTCGATCGTAGCATCATTTATTTCATTTTCATTCAGTGTTCTGCTGGCATAATATACGGGTTTGTGATTCACCGCCAGAACAGCACCGATTGCTATATTACTAGCGTCAGTAGTTAAGGAAAAGGGTTTTGAGAAAACAGGATAGATTAAAATCGGATCCGACGTTATCAGCACCTTTAACTTTTCAAATGACTATGTAATCTCTCCATTTGGTATCGATTACCGCTCCTTTTTTCGAATTCCACTAGTAGTGACAATATGCCCTAAGTATTCTGTTTCTTTCTTTATGAACTCGCATTTTTCCAACTGCAATTTTAGAATAGCGTCTCTTAATTTTCCAAAGACCTTCTTCAATGATAAAATGTGTTCCTCCAATGAAGTGGAGTATATTATAATATCATCCAGGTATACTAAACAATCCTTGTAGATTAAATCTTCCAACAAATTGTTCATGCATCTCTGGAAAGTTGCTGATGCATTCTTAAGGCCAAAGGACATGCGGGTATATTCGTAGTGCCTATTTGGTTGAAAACGCTGTCTTTGCAATAGAGTTTTCCTCCATCTGAATTTGGTGGAAACCCATAGCTTCTCAATTTATCAAGTATTTCGTACATTCTAGGAATCGGAAACTTGTCATTAACTGCTATTTTGTTGAGATTTCTGAAGTCAACTACTAGTCTGAATTTTGGTTTATCTGAGGCGTCTGCCTTTTTGGGGACTACCCAAATAGATGAACAATAGGGGCACTTTGATTTTCGACGCCTCTCGAATTACTGGCTTAATTATTATTTTGATTAGTTGGAGAATAGTAAGCACTTGTATTGCGTCTGTTATTGTAATACCTTTTATTGTTACTCTGATTTTTATTTCCCTTGTTCTTGCGATTATTATCGTGAGATTTTTGTAAATAAACGTCCTCAGGACTTTCGTCATAAAGTCTGAGTTCCATGGTGGCCTGTTTTAATTTTGGGATAGTATCGTTATCTTTGCGAGCCAACGACATCTATATTCTATCTGGTTGTTTTGTATTAATTGTGGACTGGATAGTTCTTTTTAACATTTCAGAGTAGTTACTTTTATTTACGGGGTCACTTTCTAATTCTAATTTATCAAAAATATTACGATGCTGCACTTCCAGCGTCTGGATGAACTTACTGATGCTTCCGGGGTATGGTGTCTCTTCTAGTTGCTCTACCAGCGTCACATACGGCCTGTGGTCCTTAAAGGATGTGGATAATGCTTCTCTATCCAGGTGATTGCTCCTGCCTGAATCTCCCAATGCAGTATCTACTATCACTCGCCTGATAGCGCGATAAATGATGTGAGGTTGACGGGCATCTTGTATGGGGAGAGGGTCAGTAAATGATTGACTTGGTTGATAAATACTTATAGATTTCCAGGTGTGCCATCGTAGTAATGTAGGTCTTTGATTTGGTTTAGCAGCTTATTCAAATGAAGCTCGAAGAGTTGTGCCGCTGTTACCATTTTGTATTGTTTTAATTAAATTTACAGAATTAAAAATTCAAATTTGAATTTTGTTTCCGACCGCAAGGGTTTTTTCGGTTTAAAATGCTACTTGCTCGTCGATTCTTAAGTCGATCAAATTTTGTTTATCACTGCTTTAGTACGCTGATCTGGATAGCTAGTGGTGTAGCGTATCCTTAAATGTGACCAGTCTCGTACTAAAAGGACTTCTTTGATCCTACCTACTGCGCCAATTAAATACTTGAAATATTCGTAAGTTAAAAAAATTATTTTATTTAACCGAATTGTTACAATTGTTATATGAAAATTGTACTGAAATATTCAAAAATATGATGTAGCACATAATATTCTGCTTTTTATCGTTAAGTCAATAGTTAATACGCTCATATTGTTACGGTACCAAGGTTAGCGTACCAAGTATTAAAGTAGCAATAGACAAAATATTCTTGTCGGCATCGAAACGAAATAACCACGCATACATGCATCCGTTTATGAGAACTCATGAGCACGTACATATACAAAGGCATATTCAAGCACAGAAATTCTTCGAAATTCGCCTCTTTGCGACTGAACTGAACTGTACAGTCATTTAGAGCGAGAGCGTAAAGAGAGAAAGAGAGAGAGCAAAATTGCCTGTCGCATTCGGCTCTTTGGGGTCGCTTAAAAATGTTTGTGTCTATTTTCGTTGTATGAAAGGACTAGTCTATATGCTGTATGGTTGGTGGTAGAAGTAAGAAGGTCAAATAAATAATTGAGGAATTTAAATACATTTGTATCTATATTTTATTCAATTATCTAAATTAAAACTTATTGTAGAAATTTGAAGTACATTGTATTATTGTATTATTGTATTATTTTTTTTGTATTTGTGGGTTTACTTGACCGACGAGGTGGTAGGAAGCAAGTATTGACTGCAGTCTGTAAAAAACAAATATACCTTTTATTTTACTGTTATATTATATTGAAAATAGCATGTTCGACATACCATAATCTAAGGTAATTTTTGTAACTCTTTTCAGCTTTTAGACTTCATATTCCTTTTTACTATTTATATATCTTCAACTTTCGATTTTTGAGAATAGTATACAAAAGTTTAAAATCCACATCTATCTAAGAAAATAAAACAAAGAAAGAATTATATTAACATTAATGAGAAAAAGAGTGGAAGCTATCCAAATTTATATTGACCAACCAAATGACAGATCAGATATAGCTAACAGCTGTGCGCCCAGGATGCCATCCAGCCATCCAAGTGAAAAACTTTAGCAGGAATTGCATTGACAGTTATATGAACAATTGGAAACTTAAAATAAAATTTAGCAAACACTGAAAAATTCTGTATTATATTAAAAAAATTGTACGACCATTGCTATTAAAACCATCATAAATATTAAGAAAATGGTTAATCATTCATTATATTTTACTAAGTAATTCTATATACTACAAGGTATACCTCATGATATAAATTTAAATTTGACATGCATATTTATGTACTTGTCAAAATACAAAACCATGACGGTAAACTAACGGTTGGATCACATTTGCAGAATCGGCATCCCAAAGTTAGCTTCCGTTCTTGTTTTAAATACCAATACACTACCATTTTAAATGTTGTTTGAATATGAATTACAATTAAAAATTTAAATATTTAGTTGAAACGTATTAAAGATATTCATGAGAAATAAATTTAAAATAGAAAAAAAATTACACGAATTTACAAGAATTACAAGAATGGTAGCTTTTTTACACAGAGCACGAGTTGATATCAAACCAGCAAAAGTATAGTGGTATTTCTAATAAACAGACCTTTGACTATCTAAACTGCTGTATAATTAACATGATTCATAATCGTTTAAACTAACACGTAAATAATTTTTTAAATACTTGTAAATGTTTTCTTTTTCTATCTACACATACAGTGTACATACATTGTAGATACATTGCAGTAACATGGCGTTACATGAGTCCCTGTATATTCCATTCCCTTGTGAATTATGACAAGTATGAAAAGCAACATCGGACAGAGCTGAAGGGTATTACCATGCAAAATGGCAGCTAAATTATGTAATGAATGGAACTATATGAACATTGTACACCTTAACCGATTTCCAATACACAGACTTAATGTATGAAAGGTTTATAAAGGAGAACTTTAATAAAAACTGCTAATTTAATAATTTAAATTGCAATGAGTAATAATTTCTCTCAAGAATGTAGTAGTGCACTGACAATAAAATGAAGGGAGCCTCACATGTTGGAAAGGCAATAGCAAAGTAGACCCAGACCATAATAAAGTCAATAGAACTTTTTTTCAATCAAAGGTACCTGAAACGTCAACTTTCTTTTATCTAGACAATATTATGAATAATATCTGTCATAATAGCTTGAGGTTTATATAAGGTTTTTCGTGTGATGTTCTTGATTCAGTCCGTAAGGTTAATTTATAACAAGTAGGAAAGCTACTCGAGCGCACTCAACTGTAACCACCTACCATACAGCACTTATAGACTAGTCATTTCATACAATGAAAATGGACACCAACACTTTTCCGCGACAGGCCCCAGAGAGCTGGCGAGCTGTCCCCAAACCCTAGGTGGAAGCCGGTAGGACGGTCGCCTGCAAACCTTATGCTATCTGTCGTATCGCCCCCAACCGCCGTAGTCCGCACAAGGACTCCTTGACGAAATTCGATCGTTCGTCGTCCGCGATCGTCGAGGCACAGTTCCGAAATACCAGTTCGTCTTTCGCCCGACTTCGTGACACGGCTCCTCTCGAACGCACTTGCCACATCAAGCCCTAAACTTATTGACTCGGCACTCTTAATTCCTTCGCGCACTCCGCTTCATGCACTCGCTTTAATTCTCGCCTTCATGCTAAGTGCCGCGCTTAGTCCGCCTCCTCTTTGTATAGCTTGCCGTAGTCCCGTTACTCCTGGCCGAACCCGATCACGCCATCCGGTCCAAGTCTGGCGTCCTCCCTTCGACGTTTGTCTTCAGCGATTTCCCTTTGGTCTACCGGTCAAACGCTTTGCCCTTGGCCTGTCGGGTCCAAAGTCCGACCATTTGGGAGTCACCCCTTTGGCCGCTCCGGCATGATCGCAACGCCCTTGATCGCCTGTGTCCAAAGTCCCCGTCCTTCATTTTATATATTTTAAAGAAAGTTCCATAAGCTGAAAGCTGCCCATAAAAACATTATTTATAAAATTGAATAGGACACATACAATTTTAAAGATAATGCCTTTATGGGATGATGTATATAAAAAGTACCATAAACGATCAAATTGCATACGAAAGGTGCCGCCTAACGCCAAAAATCGGTATTCTTGTTGTCATCGTATAGGTGAGCCGTGTAGCTTTTTTTTATAGCTCGCGACATTCGTAATGCTATATTTGTTATGTGTTGAAGTTATATAATTGTGAAAGAGTGGAGAGTATCTAAAATTACGATTTCAAATTCTCAAATGTGTAATGAGTACAGAAATAGTACGGTAGTTCAGAACGAGGAACAGAGCAGTCAACGCACAGGATCTCAGCACAAATTTGCATAATACTAATGTCGCATTCATCAACGACAGGTTACGATTAAGAATATATCACACTGAATTCTGACTTACCCTACAGACTTTGCACGCATTAAAGATTTTTATAGTCAATTTAGCAAAAAAGAAAAGTCAACAATTATCCTTTTGGTTGTAATCTTTATGGTTTAAAAAAGGTTTAAGACCGGAAGCAGTTGAATATGACCAGATTTTAGCCACGATTGCACCAACAATAGAAAAGAAGGTTTGCGTTCCAGTAACCTAAGCCTGGAATGCGCTAGCGCCAACGTCCGCGAATTTTATATAAAAATCGGGATTTTTCGACTCCCTACGGTCCATACTGGATCTCTAAAAATGATAACTAAGGTACATACTTTAAAACTATTAATTTACTCCATCTGTCTAACCCAGATTCTTTGAATTTCATGATCTGTGTTCCGCAAAGACCGGACTGACGTTGTTCATGAGAACAATTCACATTTACACATAAAATAAAAGCCAATGCCATTTCTTATTTAATGCTGAATTCACCAAGGCAAAAAGCAGTACACCAAAACTGACTGACCGGAGGATCTTCAAAGCTTCAGCGTTAGGGTTCGGAGTCCAGGAAAGTTCTCCAAATTGTGATTGTAATTTCTTCGAATTTTCTAATAAAAATCGGCGTGACCAGTAAACCAGAATTGGCACACTGGCCACTCCACGCTGTAAACCCACAACAACAAGGAAAGGTTTAACCTTTGTTACTCCGAAGCCTTGCAATTGGCTGCTGAGAGCAGCTCTATGAGCGCGTTTTGGCGAGATCAATTGCACTGCCCTTTCCGGTTCCCCTTACCGGTCCAACGTCCTCGCATATCGTCTCTAATCTATCGGTCTCTATTTTAGCCAAGTTTAAGTGGAAGAACATTTTTTTCTTTAAATAAATACGTCCTGGATTGATCTGCTAATGGTGTGAAATAAGCATCAATGGGCCAATGAGTAAGCACCTTTTTTTTTTTTAAATGTGATGATGTAGACAAATGCATTTACTGTTCATTCTGACAAGGACAAACTTGCTTGTTTATCAATTCAACAGAAACTCGTGAAAGTAGAAACGGGAGCCTGCCTGCTGGTCTTTGTACAAGCAACTGTTCACAGCCAATTGAAGATAAATGTGGCTAGGACCAACCTATTGGTGCTGTTAACACCAGGAAGCATCTCCGAACTATTTTCTTGATCAGCCTCACCAGCCAACCAAAACATTTTGTTTTTAAACACGATTTCATTAAAAACATTTATTCCATTATATTTTTTTGCAAATCAGTGTTTCCATTTTACTATTACAATATCCTCGTCCTTAATAATGACAAATCGGGACATTTACATATTTTGCAAGAAATCTTGTTTAATAGAATTTATAACAATATCTGCTCTGCTGTGTGAACCCATAGGCATTCATTTTAATTGTAAGTATGAATTATTTTTTACTTTTAATGTCAATCGGAAAGCTTGGCAAAATCTGACTGTTCTGAATAAAAAAAAATTAGTATTGCACACGAACAGAACCATGCCTTAAAATTAGTATTTGAGAAGACAACTGACAAAAAAATGTAATATCTACATAATACTACTATTTAACGGCAACAATAATGAAGAGTGCAATTAAATATAAATTGGATAAACACCACAACTTAAAACTACATTCAGTCCGAAATTAATAAATTAAATTAAAATTTTATTAAGACATTCGAAGACCGAAATAACGGCGCGCATGGCCCACTCTTCCAAGAACAACCACTCTCCGAATTTAAAAGGACAAGTAATATTCAATAAGTTCATCGTAGACGTCTTTTTTGTATATTCCTTATTATTTACAACTAACGAAAACAAGAGGAACTCTAAAAGGAACAATACATTAGCATGCAAGGCGTACATACGTCTAACAAGGCAAGAGCCCGCATTGTGCGGTACGGCCGCAAACCAATGCTTCGCACAATGGATGGCTCCGTCCGTTCCTCCCTCCTTCTCTCCAGGAACATAAGCGACTTCATAGCTTTGCCGAGAACTCTGCCGCCGCGTCCCATGTCCTTGTGTCCGTAAGCATCAACGGCACCTCGAATCGCTGCCACTCGAAGTGGTGCCAATCCGCAATAAGGGCAGTCTTCCTCCTCGTTGTGGCCGAACCTCTTTAGTTAGCTACGGAAGCAGCCGTGGCCGCTCAGCACCTGTGTTATGTGGAAATCCAACTGGAAATCGCGTCGCGTAAAGCAGTTGCGAAGGAAAGCGCTACTGTGATCCGGCTGGACGCTGACCCTTGAGTCTTCCGTCATGACGCCACGTCACGGAACAACCTGTCGATGCTGTCTTATATGGCCACCGCGCTACCTCTGGCCACCTTAGCAGAAGGTTGCCGTTGCTGGTACGGCGCACTTTGGTGATGCAGCTTTCTGGCGACCCCTTCCCATTATGCTCTGAATTGAGTATAGTCCCTGCCGTTTTGGCGGCATTGTAGCACGGTTGGCTTCCTTGAGGCCCACCTTGTAGCTTCCGGTGGGTTTTCTTGTGCGCTTTGGAGCCATCCTGTTGCAATGGGTGAGTTAGTTTCGGAGACGTCTGAAAACCTGCGGTTGTCCGTTCCACCTTCACAGTTTGTTTGCTGGACTGCTGCTGCAACCCCACCTGGAGCTCCCTTAGCCTAGCGAAGTCGCTTTACAACAAAGGCGTTTTACATTGATGCAGCGTTTACCTTTGCCAATAGGATCTAACCCAACTATGCGATCCGGCGTTTTGGCGCATTGACCTATTAGGGTGGGTGGCCTGAACCAGTGGGACTAGAGTAGTTGTAACCCTTTTTTGATGGGGTGACGCAAAAGGCCCTTGCCGCCACCCAATATGGGACAGACGCTGCGCGGAAGAATTGTTGCGTGGCTAACACTATCTGGGGTCGATTGAGTTAAACAGTTCCGCCTTAGTCGCCAGAGCCGTGTAATGGTGTGCCACATAGAGGTGGGGTTGGCAGTTGGTCTGTTCCGTGACCTTACACACCTTGATTTCCGTGACTCCAAAGGATTGAGGCAGCCGCTCGAAACAGTGTGCTACGCTACTAATGGCGATCGGCAAGAGAAGCATGTAGCTGTCAGCAAGAACTGGTTTATTACCAGCGCCCCCAACCGGACTTTTTAACGTGAAAAACACTCCCTGGGCGTTTTTCTGCAAAAGCTTGGAACAGCGTTTCGCGCTTTCGAGCACTTGCAACAGCTAACCCAAAGATAAGCTGGCATGACCTGCAACATTGTGCAGGCCGCCTAAGAGTGCATTTCGTAAGACAAATTTGGGGAAAGGGCCCAATGAAGAGATGACTCCACTCACCCACGACGATGTGTAAACCGTCAACCGTCTTCCGGATAGAACGCGTATTTACTGCCGGCACATTGTCTCTCATTGTCGTACTACGGAGGGTAATTTTCCCCTATAGACGTTAGTCGAAAAGCAGCCCAAAAAAACCAAAAAAAAAAAAATTTGAAAAGGTGATTGGTTTGGCCATATATGCCTACCAAACATTTTTTAATAGTTTTCGAATCATTGCCATATTTGCCTATTAGAATATGAACACTTGCAGATTTGCTCCAAACGATTCTAAAACTATAGAATGTCACATTTTTACTTGGACAAGAAAACTGATTAGATGGCAAACAAGGATACAGGATTGGCAAACTAATCCACTTTTCAAATTTAAAAAATGTACTGTTTTTCCCAGTTTTGAATGTATTGTTTGTTATGACGTTTTAAAAAAAAAACAATATTTATTTTAGTTTTAAATATTTTTATTCAAGGAGGATCAGCAAGGTGCTGCTGCCGCCGTTCATTCAATTCTTCCTTTACAATTTTTCGTAAGACCTAATGAAAGCTAAGTTTTATAGCTGCTGTATTTCTTATGTATATAGCTATGCTCGCTTAGTCTGGAGCGCGAGGGAATATGCACATACTCTTGGGTTCATATACATGTCAGGCCCGAGCGTAATAGTTATGCTGACACTTGCACTTTCCGTTAGCCGCCAATGTATACAGACCGGCTCGGAATTCGGCCACTTGGCTATGGAATGTATATTTAATGTTTGTTTATTCATATGCAGCATTGTATGAAGTACAGTACAGTCCAGTATAGTACACAGTACATTTGATATATATGCATATTACCAAAGATGTGTACTTTGTCAAACATTTTTCTTTTTAACTTTAGGTTCTGTGACCCCCCGATATTCTGTTCAATCTGACTGAAGAATCCAACACGAACATCTTAGAACCTGACCAAAATTCTGTACCCGTAACAAATTTAATTTATTGAACTTGATTCGGAGCTGTTCAGATAAGAACTTACTTTTTTCTCGTTGGAACACATATTCTGTTTCTGTCCAACCCTTTTGATTTTAAAAAATCAAACAGTTTTGGTATTCATGTTATTTCTAACAGTTAACCGATTGAATTACATATTTATATACCGTTGCAAGTTATTAAATTGTGACCATAAGTTTTAGACTAAGAGTCTAAAATTGAGCAAGATAAATTGTAAAACATTATTTTTAAATCGTATCAAATAACTGTGTCTCAGGGTTTATTCGTATATAGTAATGCCAACTTTGGGCGGCAAGAATTTCCTCCAGCTAAACCCCTCACTGCATCACTCCGTATACCTTGTAATGCATTGCCGCTTGCACTGTCCGGATTAATGCAGTATCTAGCTAAGGAAATGGTCTAAATCAGGTCATGTCAGCTGTAACACTACTGCTACAACGAAGACGGAAGGCAAGCTCAGCCGCACGGCTGCCGTAGTCGACAGGCACTCGGACTTGAAGAACGTGCAGAGCCTCTGCAAAGAAGACGAAGAAAGGCTTTTCCGCATGCCTCATCCAGTAAGCAGCTCCCTGCGTAGGGAAGGGTCAAAGCGTTCGATCGAGGGGATGAAGGCCAAAGATAAATATAAAAGTCCGGCTCCATGACACTGGTCTAGGCCGATCAGAGGATCGGATTTGGACGGATTCGCTAACAAGGTGGAGATGTTCCCCAGAAAAGGCAAAGCTCAGCCGAGAGTGCTTGTTCGGTGAGCACGCTGCAACGCGCCCCAGGTTGCAGGACCACTATCACTGAAGAGAGCGAGGAAGCCCAAGTCGAGGTGATCAAACGACGTTGTAGAAAAAACGACAGCATGATGACCGAGGCGCGTTCGAAGAAGGCACATGCGTCACTCGTCGCTATTCGCGTATGAAGTAGGTCCCCACAGCTCCCACGCTGTGGGTAAAAATCCTGAAGTGCATGACGAGCCTGCCAGCTCGAAGCGATGTGGGAAGGGGTTCCGTCTATTCCGAAGGCGAAGGTACACTTTCCCATTGCAATCCAAGGAGAAGCTGCTACAAAGGCAGAATTAGGACGTCCCTATCGACGACTGGAACATCAAGCCCTCTACTCAAAAACGGTTCTCCAGATCAACAAGGAGGCGGAGGACATCTTTTATCCGAAATACGGGAAGATAGCGTGTGGCATGGGGACTACGGTTGTCCATTGTACAAACCACCAGTAAGCAGGAACAGAACCGGTCTTGTCCGGAAGGGTATCAATTCAAAGAAAAAACCTCAACGAATTTTTCCTCGACGTTTTTTCTACTTCTAGACAGTAAGCTGGAAAAGAAGTCCAATGTAGTGGAAGGGGTGATAAAGGCCACCATAGAGCTATACGTACCAAAGATGTTAGGTGCACGTGGGAGCAAGTGACAGGGAGCATTTACATCTCCGAGGTGCGTTTGACTCTGCTGTATGGAGTCTTAGTGTGGTGGAAAGCCACGGAGAAAAAAACGTATAAGCTTATAAATTAAAAAAAAAATCTGAGGCAGACACACACAGGCTGTCGCTACAAGGATTCGGGCACAGTTCAATTGGAAGAGATCCAGGCAGTAGTTAACGAACTCTTAAAAAAATGTCATTCGAATGCATCCAAAAAAATCGGATCACTCTATCAATTCGTGTTTCTTCGCTTCGTACTTGTTTGACTAAATCGTGTGTGCTTTCACTCAACTAAATCAGCTTCGGATTCAACTATTCTCAAATCATTTTGTCCAAAGTTAATTCGAATGTGGTTTTTTTTTACTTTTTATGTAAATGCCTAGTAGCTAGCCATAAGCTCTCCATTTCTACAGTACAGGAATAATAAAAAATACACTTGCGCTTCAGTCTCTCGGAGGGAGCAAAAATTGAGGCTGACGATTAAAGAACTGGCCATCAGCAGCCTTGACTCTTCCTTCATGTAACAAACCTATAGATGCAGTCGAATGTCTTCAAGAATTTTTCGGGTGTACAAAAGACTTTTATTCCTTAGCGGCAAGCAGCTGTAGCTACCTACCGTATATTAAGATATGATGGTAAATCACAACGCAACTACCACGTGGTTATTATAAGGAGCAACATCAGGGGCTCCGATAATAGCGTGCTATCTTCGTGTGTCCTAATATTAAATTTCAAAACATTGTCAAATTCTGAGAAGACGTTTTGCGCATATTTATTTTGGGCCTGAAAGATATGCCGTCACTTTTAGCGTTGGCACAAAAAGTATAATCCAAACACCAATGATATAACGTTTGCTAGGAGCCAGGAGGAAAAAGATCACAGGCCACGTCCAAGGACGCAAGATCGTCAGCAGGTTAGGATCTCTTCACGAACAAACTATCTTTTTGGTGCAAGTAAGAAACCAACATAGCAAGCAAAATAATTCGTAGGAACCGATGAATGTTGAACCATCCCTTTCTAGGATGTTAAAACCGACTCCAGCTCCGGCGTATCAAAACAGGAAACTGATGTTTATAAAAGACAAAAAGTTAATCACGGCTCCCAGAGCGCCAAGAGCGATGAACAGTTGGTAAATTCATACGGGCAGGTGTAGCCAGCATGCGGCACAAATTGACGAAGCACTAGAAAGGCGTCCGCGCAGTGGAGTCGCCATGTACATACCATCTTTTCGATTCATGGCATTACAACGATTACGAAAAATCCTTCGTATCAAAATTCAATTCGAAGGTTACGTTCTTTATTTTACCAGACTTTCTTTACTTCATGGAATAATTGGCCTCGACCTATTGAAAAAGACAAAGCCGTCACTTTGCCTAGCTTCCGTCCAATCCAAATGCGGGCGTTTGATCTAACCATAGATGCTTCGGCATATGGAATGTGTTCGTTGCTAGAATATTATTTCGGGTATCCGAAGACTGCATACCGTTGCAATTTAAAATTGTATTATGGAGTATAAAAAGTGGATATATCCTCTTTTTCTTACATAATATAACGATTTATTTTGTACATAGATACATACATATGTATTAATATTATTATTACTAACCATTTAATAGAGATGATCCTATTGGCAATATGTCCATTGTTCCGTTTGCTTTGGAAGCACTGTTTTTAAAGTGTTCAAGGAAGTGGTCAATTTGTTCTTCAGTTGAGTGTGACGGTAAGTTTTCCATTTCAGACGTATTTTAAGCTTATTTAAACTTAATAGCCATTCGATTGTATTGATACACAATATATGTATGTACATATATATATGTATGTATATATATTATGCACAAGCAATATAACAAATTCGATTTCTTGAAATTACTTTGCTTTTGTTAATAAATTTACAATGTCAACTGGATCACTCCAAATCCTTTGAACTTTAATGAATCAAACTTCACCCGCATCATATACATGTAAATACATGTACATACATATGTTTGTATACATATGCAATATTTAATTTCTACCAAGTCATATTATTTACAACTGCGCATGATGTACATCATTTACATTTATCCTTCAATACCATTGTGTCTATTTACTTCTGTGAGTGGGGCGTTTACCGCGTAACTAGCTACCAAGTGACACCTAAGAGGTTACACCCTCCTAACTGGAGGGCAAAAGACTTAATAGTAATAATAATATTATTATTAATAAATGCAGATTTATAAATAAATTTAAAAAAAAAGTACCTTGTCTTATACCTTTGCTAATTGAGATATTTTACCATATATAGTTAAAAAAAATGCATAGTTTGCTAAGATTAAACATAACCCATCTTAATGTATTCATAATTTGTATAAGAATGAAAATTATTCGAATCTGGAAATCTTTTATAGGAAAAATCAGATAACATTTGAAATAATTGGTAACCTAAAAAATAAAACTTTTTGTTGAGTCAAAAGATAATGATTTGCTATACTATTCATAGAAACAATCGCATAAAAAATGACGCTGGCATACATCATGTTATTGCACTGTATTGCACGCTACCAAGAACAAAAATAAGATAAAATGGAAATTACTGTCTAGCATTTTGATATTGACATTCAATGTTCGGTAACAGCTGATTTTGCTTTTTTTTGGGGGAAGACCCATATATATCGTACACATCGGTTAGGTAAAACAGACGAATATAAAGCTTAAGACTGGATGGTGAATTTTTTTGAGAACATTTTTCACGGCGATTACATGAACGGTGGAAGTCTGATGGTTGATAGCTTAGTGTGAATTGACTTAAAACTGACAACAATGCTTGGTAACACTGAGTATAATCTGTTTTTCTCGGAGCGGTCACACTGCAACTAATTCCGAAAAAATAAACATATATTTAGATAGTAATATAACCCAGGAAAATAATAAGCTCAAGTAATTATACGAAGTCATGAACAAAAGCAACTACGCATCAGACAGCGAAAGCGATGAAGATTATTTTATTGATGGTGATAATGGGGATCCGCACAGCAGTGATGAAACAGAAAACAGCGCCAGTGAGGATCCGGAAGAATCGAACAACAAACATTCAAATAAACGATGGGATAACATTGTACCGAAAAATGATTCTATTGAAAATGTCGAAATTTCAGCTGCCCGTCAGACACGACAATCTGTAGTCTCTAAAAACAGTCTTAGATTTTCGGAAAAAGTGGAGCTAGAGTCTGACGAGGAGGCCGATAAAACGCGATCTGACAGGCTGTGGGCCAATTTTCTTAGCGATGTTGGTTCAGAAGGGCTAACTAAGTCGAAATCCAATCCTAACGAAGCGACAGGAAAAACAGATATATGTTTTAAGCCCGACACACTTGAGCTTCCAAATACATCTACAGAAATAGCGTCGATTGGTTTCGAAAAGCTGTTAGATGTAACGAAACAAAACACAACTGCACAGCAAAGTAACGTGTCACTAACTCCAGATATAAGACTCAATGCTCCTAAACGTCCGCCTAAGAGCAGTAGTGCCAGCTCAGTAATAAATCAATTAAAAAAAAAACAAAAAATGTCTGTGCTGGAAAAGTCGCAGGTGGATTGGAAAAACTTTAAAACTGACGAGGGTATAGACGAGGAACTTCGCACCCATAACAAAGGAAAAGATGGGTAAGTTTAAATAAATTTTGTAATGGGTATAGCTCACTATTTTTGCTCACTATCTTTGGTAACTTTTCAGATATTTAGAACGTCAAGACTTTCTACAGAGAACCGATTTGCGACAATTTGAAATAGAGAAGAACTTGCGACAGTCCAGACGACAAAACTGATGTCAATATGTCTGCGGGGCATGTCAATCATACTCATTCCTTTTATACTATCACTACTAATATAATTACAAGTAATAAGATGCATTCAAAAAATACATATAGTACATACACGTTAGAACAGAGACACATTATTTTCAAAAGCGGGTTCGACAACTGATCACGTACGTGTCATGGACATATCAGGTCAGGGATCAAACGGATTCGAATTGAGCGTGTCAAAAAACGGGCCAGTCTGGCCTGTAAGTCAGGCGCCGGCACGCAGCACACACATTTAGTGTGTGAAGGCAACATATTGAACGATCTGCTTCTCAGTCGCTGCGGAAGCCGAGCAATTGTGCATAGGTTATACGATCGTTCCTCTGCCGCAGCGGCAGTCGAATTTGTGCTCAAGGCAATACTTAAAATAAAATGTAATTAATGTGACATCTGTAGTGAGGAGTGTGAGTTTGGGAAAACTGAAACTCTAAAAAAAATCGGAGTGCGGTATAAGGGGGGCCAAGGAGACCGGGACCGGCCAAAAAAGAGACTTTGGACCCGACAGGCCAATGGCAAAGCGGTCAACCCGTAAATCGAAACGGAATCGCCGAGGACTTACGGCGAAGGGAAGACTTTGGACCCGATCGCGTAATGTGCGCCCGACTTAAAGTCATCGAAATCGGGATTGCAGAGGCTTCACCGCTGACAACGACAGTTAGGCTAGGGAGTACCGGCGCCAATCCTACCCGCTTTCTGCTCAGGGTGTGGACACAGCCGATCTACCCGTCTCGAGGTTCTACCCGCCGACAGGTCTGGGTGTGGGGATGTTAAGTCCTACTCGCTGAGGAGCATGTTGTGGGTATCTGCAGGCCGGACCCGCGGGGCGCAAATTCAGGCGGAGAGCCAAGCGTCGGTCGCTAAGAGCGGGCCTCCCGTGCAACTATCCACGCGAAGAAGGAAACGAAACTAGCCAGCGATAGCCATCGCGGAGCAGAAGAGCGGAGAGCCTCCCACGCCCGGCCAGCCACCAGAACACAATTCCTTAAATACTTGCCGTAAGAATAGCTAGTAATATACGAAACGAACAATCAACTGCGTTATCAATCAGGGCGTTTAATCAATACACACAATAAATTTGGTGGGACGATCACACAATATCTGCTAAGCTACCCGCGCACATCCGTCGCGAGCCAACTACGAAATCAGCTTGTTACACTGTATTACTTAGGACCACTAGATTTAGACTAGGGTCATATATTATTGTATTTACATATTTAATTCAATTTAGTTGTTCTGCCCTTGTTTGTTTTGGTTTGCATCTTTTTGCATTTCTTTTTGTGATTCTTTTGTTAAGCCGTTGATTGCGTTGTCGCGACAGCAGCTAGCCTCTCTGAAACTCACTCCCACGCTCTCATTTTCACTGCACGCAGCCGCTCTCTTGCCCTCTTTCCCTCTCTCTCTCTCTCTCTCTATCACTCGTTGCACCACTCTCAACGTAATACAGGTACAGTGGTACTTAGCTAAAATGTCCTGTGAAACTGTCTGCTTTGCAAAACAATGTTGGCTTTGTAACAACATTGTGCACGCCAAGTGCATTAGTTGTACGGCCCGGACGGTTGACGATATGTCAAAAAATATTGGTTTGCGCTACTGCTGTGAGACTTGTCGCGATGTTGAAAGGGAAATGCGGTCTTTCATGCGGCAAACCAGAAGCGGTTTTATGGAGCTATTTAGTAGTTTTCGTAAAACGAACGATGTGCTCGTAGCGCTGGACGCTCAATTTAATGGCCTTAAGCTATTAAATGAGTCTCCTAAACGCAAAAAAACCGCGGTTGGCGTACCGCAGGCAGGCAGATCCCTACAGCTCCCCGTAAGTCAGCCGCAGACTCCCTCGGCAACGCCCTCAGTCTCAGTGACGAACTCAATGACGCTGAGATCGGGGGCGAAAAAAGATTCGGTATCCGAATGTGTCGCGGGAGGGGGTGCGACCCCAGTAATTTCCGTGTTGTCCGCTGAGGGGTCACAATTAACGACCCCGCAGAACCTAGTAACGAAAACTCCCCAGAGTGACAG
>VNJM01001596.1:0-10270 GCA_008042475.1 Drosophila kanapiae | reverse complement strand
TAAACAACTCTATCAGTGGTAGACTAAACAACCCTTCCTGATTCACACGCTCAGACTTCGGACTCGCTAACTCACAAACAGAATTATCAAATTTCCAAGAGCAAATGCACCTAGACTTTGGACCCGCTAACTCACAAACAAAATGATCGAATTTCAAAGGAGTACTTGTATCCAAGAGCGAATGCACTTAGAACCAAGAGAAATTAAAGAAATTATTTCACCACACTCCACAAATTAAGCTCTCTCTTAGAATCCAACAGGATCCAGTAAAGCTCGAGACCGAGGCTTGATCGTCAGCCCTCCTAATGTAATAAGTTAAGTTCAGTTTGAGACACGAAATTAATCGGTCGGTGTTCTTCAAAATATCTTGTAATAATTCGGTTAAATAAAATTATATTTTTTTAACTTACGAATAACCCAAGTATTTAATTATATATATATATATAAGTTAACAGTGCAGTTACCTCCCCTGCCCTTATCAGTTACAGCCCGCTGAGACAGCGGTCCGACATCCGCTGCCCTGTTACCCGTCATCAGCAAATTTGGGGCCAGAGATGCAGCGACATAACACAGCGGCCAAGAACTGCACTGTCCATAATTCGGCCGCTAAGTACAACGCCGCTGCCAACGTCGGTACAAGCTTTGCCGGCGAGCAGAGGCTTGCTAAGGAATGGAACGAGCAGAAGGCGGCACTTCAAAATGGACCGGCGAGAGCGATAAACCTTGACACTTTAGCTATTCAAACCTTGACACCTAAGCTTTCTAAGAGAATAAAAATTATAACGTATAAACCTGGACTATCTTACTTGACGTGGCGAGCAAACTTCAATGCCGATCATCTTCAAGTAAGACATGTCCTGCACACATCGGGATGTGGAAGGACATAACATATATATTATATATAAATTCAATTAAATAAATTACCTATATTCCAGATTAATTAAACTGATTTTCCTTCTATTAAGTCATTTTTTATGAAATACCTCTGCATTCCTGCTATATCTGTAGAATCGGAAAAAGCGTTCTGCAAGCTTTCAATTAAAAACTATATTTTCTCTTCCAAAAAATTTTATGTTGGGCGATATAATCGACGTCTATCGATTACTATCGATTGCTCAATCTTGACTTTCGTCCAATTTCGATAAAGGTTATTATCGATAGTTATCCACCACTATTCAGGAGGGACCCTTTACGAAAACCTTTGGTGTTGCTATCATTATCCACAGAAACTCCAAGCTAAAACTAAAAAAATATGACAGATATAAGATATAGCTAATTCGGCTCGTCTGATGATGTGCATGAAACATATATATACATATGTATATGGTCGGAAATTAACACATCACTGCGTTGAAAACTACTGATTTGGAGTGAATATGTAAGTTTATTCGTAATCTAGATGATTAACTAATCTAATTTAATATGAGTTAATACAAAATTTTGTAATTTAGCGAGATCGATCCTATAAAAGCTATAAGATATTGTAGTCCGATTTAGATGAAATTATTGCTAATAAATTAATGGTTTTTAATACGATATCATTAAAAACATCGACTATAGGCTCCTATCGTTAAGACATATATACTGTTGCAAAAAAAGAGGACCATGATGAAAACAAAATTATAATAACCTCTGCAAGGGTGTAATAAGAATATTTTTTTTTTACATTTTATTCTAGTTTTATAATGTAATTAATTTACATTATAGTTTTTTATATTCTTACCGATAATTACTCCCATAGAAAGTAAAAGTATAAATGGTCGTCGACGTCCGATATTTAATTTGCACCGATCGGATAACGATCCCAAAACTGGGCATAGGAAAAATCCAACTAATGGAGATAAGGCCCAGATCAATGTCATATGTTGATGTTCAATTCCAATTTTTAGTAGTGTTGGGGAAACAAATGCAGTTTCCGCCGCGTACGAGAACTCGATTCCCATTACAGCAGAAGAAATGCGTATCAATTCCAATCTAGACTTCGACCTGAAATACACATAAATTTAAATTTAATATGTAATAAAAAATGCCTTTCAATTGGTATGATTCTTATAATTCAAAGTAGTAGGATAAGGTCGATGATTGTCGTCATAACTTATATCAATTTCTATATCCTGTAATTTTTAAAAATGATATGGTAAAAATATTCCAATTTATTAGGGTTACCTATCGAAATCTCACAATTTCTCTTGTGTAATAAAAATTAAAAGAATTAGGGTTAGATGTCGACCTGTCAAAAGAGGATCGGGTAATAAAATTGCAATTAATTTGGGCACTGATTGAGTGGTAAAGGGGCATGTGTTGAAACACTACAGCGAGGATAGGAATACGAATGCGAGTGCGAGGGAGCGATCCCGCACAATTATCTTCAATTTAAAAACAAGGAAGAAAAGTTTCTTCTGATTTTCCTCAATTTAAAAAGGGATGACGGGGAAAATTAAAATCGGTAAAAACACAACGCAGATGCATGCATATGCACATAGTGGCACGCTTCCACGGATAACGACTTGAATTATTATTATATAATTATAAAGAAGACTTACTGATAAAAATCATGATTATCATCATACAAAAATAAACAAATGAATCTGATCCGAATAGGAAAAGGAGTGTGGCTCTTAAACACATTTCATCCACATTAGTTTGTGTACAAATGGGCGCTTAAATCGCTAAAATGTTCGAGAGTGAAAAAAATCCTGAAAACTATGATAAAAACAAACAAATTCTAGAAAAATTAAGTAGAGAGTAGACAGTGTAACTTAAAAACAATAAAATAATAAAACAAAAATTTCAGAATGTATCCCAACAACGCCAACAACACCATCAACATTAATTGCAAAATTGCAACGATGACTCTGCTTCAAATGCTTCAATAATATCCGCAGTTAACCCAAGGGACAAAGGAGAACGATGCAATGTGTATGGAGTAGACATACCATTGCCGATAATCCACAACAATAAGATTACGCTGAGCTTCACAGGACTGACTATCCCAATAGAAATACAAAAAAAAATAAGCGGACTTTATTACACGAAACTCACACCTAAGCCTAAATATGTTCGGGTATGACGAAGAAGAGGGCACAGTGCTTGGTCTACTTTCAGCAATGGAACTGAAATGGTGCAGTATATTAATTTGCTGTACCTCGATGGACAAACACCAACATTCATGGCACTATATATGGATAAAAATATTTCTGCGGAAGTAAAAATATTAAATATTTAATTAAATAAATTGACTCATTTAATTTCTTTAATTACAGCCTGCTGTCGTCACAATTGGGGAAGAAACGCGTGTAATGCAACCAATGGCTTTCATCTCAACGAGCTCATGTATCATGCATCAACATGGTAATTGAGCGATCAGAAGAAACAGAGCTAAACTCTTATTATTTCATCGTCAGCTGGAGGTAACATTCATTGTGTATGCAAGTAGTTAGGTAAGTGTCGCGACCTTTGATGTCGCGATAACCTGCGACAGTAACCTGTCACTTTTTAAAAGGATTTGGTAATAAAAATGCAATTAATTAGGGTTAGCTGTCAAAATCTCAAGAGGCTATGGTAATAAAAATGCAATAAATTAGGGATAGATGTCAACCTGTCAAAAGGGGATCGGGTAATAAAAATGCAATTAATTAGGGTCACTGATTGAGTGGTGAAGGGGTGTGTGTTTAAACTCTACAGCGAGGATATGGATACGTGGTCGAATGCGAGGGAGCGAACCCGCACGGAGCGGTCCCGCACTATCATGTTCAATTTTAAAAGGGACGGGGCACTTTAAAACTCGAGTGTGTACACCGAAGGATGCGTGGAGGCAATTGAAAAGTCGATGGTGTCTGAGCAACATGTACGTTTCGAAAAGGGATGCTTACCCGNTACGTTTCGAAAAGGGATGCTTACCCGTGATCCCTCACTTACAAGAAAATCGTTTCGGGGGTGGCTGAGACACATGTGTGTATGAACATCGAAGGATGCCTACCGACGATCCCTCACTTAAAAAAGGCGACATAGGAGTGGGATGAATACAGGAGAGTGGGGAAAAAACACTAGTCTTCTAAGGACGACTACGCGCGATCCACAACTTAAAACAGGGGATGAGTGTGGGAAAAACAAGCAAAAACAAATGATTTCGTCAAATTTCCCTCAATTTAAAAAAGAAAAAGGGAAGACGTGTCAATTGTAAAGGAAGAAAAAACTCAACACAGTTACATGCAGGTGCACTTAGTGACACGCTTCAAAGAGGCATAGCGATCAACATCAATATTATCATGTTAAAATAAAAATTAAATAAATCTGATCCTGAGAAAAGAAACAAGATGCATCATGTTTCAGCTCAACGGAAAGGAAAAGGCGTGGGGGTCTCACATATAGATTTCCATACACTATCGTCTTTCGCCAAAAACAAACAAATTCTTGAAAATCAAGTGGTCAAATTTTCAAATGATATCTCTAGGCATAGTCTTTCGCGTCTTAAGAATTCTTTCTAGTTTAAGTTTCAACCGAGTCGGAGTGTATCCCAAAACCAAAAGTTAGCAAATTGCGCAAAATCAAAAAGTTTATTAATTTATATTCTGTGAAAAATTATAAAACAAACACAAAAACCAAACGCAAAAACAAACTCAAAATCAAATTATTTAATCAAACGCAAAAAAAAAAACAAAAAAAAGCAAAAACAAAAAAACCAATCATCTTCATCGTCATCATCATCTTCATCAACTTCATCAAAAGGAATTCTTCCAACGCCAACTACACCATGAATACGAATGCAGTTTTCTGCTACTCCTGTCGCCACTACGTGCATTGTCGCCCTTCAAACGTGCATTGGAATCACCATGTCCGCACCGCAAAGAACAAGTACTTTGCCGTCCGCCCCGTCGATGGAAAAGTTAATTATTGATGGATACCAGGAACGTATCCTACAGTACATGTTTGTCAATGAGGGAGCAGCTCTCAGGTTTCCAGATGAATTCCTGAATGAAGCGGGCCTAGCGCTGCTCCCTCATACTGAAAGAGTAAAACCCACTCATTCAGCCTCAAAAATAAATTTTGAGCTGTTTGCTGAGTACAAGCTGATAAAAGAGCATGATACTTAATTGGAAATTTAGTCGTTCCAGAGTAAGATGAGCCTGGTTACGATTGGAACTAATTTACATGAATTGTATGAATATGTACGATTGCCATTAAAACAAGAATGGAAGAGTTCCAGGAGAAGGATAGCGGATGGACATTAACTCGCATATTGAGGGTGGAGTTAAATATAGCTCTTATAAATGTAAACAACAATCAACCCGAGGGACAAAGGAGAACGCTGCAATGCATATGGAGTAGATATATCATCTCCAATAATCATCACCAACAACATCACGCTGGACTTTACGGGATTAATGTTCCCAATGGAGACAAAAAAACAACTCACATTTCCTTACACGGAACCCACACATAAGCCTAAATGTGTTTGGGTACGATGAGGAAAAGCAAAGGGTGTTTGGTCCGCTATTCAGTAATGGAACTGAAAGGGTGCACCACTTCAATTTACTGTGCCTCGATGGACCAGCCGGCGTCATTCATGGACACTACATGTAGATTCAAAATATATTGACAAGTTAAAATATCAATTGACTATTTAAATAAATTGACTAATTTAATTTTTTTTAATTACATTTCTCAATTGGGCAAGAAAGGTGTGAAACCCTTTTTCTGCAACAAGTGCCTATCATACTCAACGAGTGAGTATAGATTTATGCGACATGCGGAAAAATGCTCAAATGTTGTGACTGAGCAACCCAAAGAATTAAAAACGGAGCTAAAGTTCTCCCATTTTCCTCGTCAGCTCGAGGTTCCATTCGCTAGGTATGCGGACTTTGAAGGCATAATGTAGACCACAACGATAGATGTAAGTGAGAGAACACGATTAGTCAATAAGCATGTGCCTATAGCATTTGCATACTACATAAGGTGTGCATTTGATTCGAGGCTTGATAAATTTGTAACTAAGACAGGGAGAAATGTCGGGCGTCCGATTTGTCCGAGATTTATGAGAACCACTTAAACATTGTTGTACAAATGAGTACTCAAGACAATTTCAATTTCGATTTTGTTGAGGCTCTTAATTGTCATATTTGCAAGGGGATTTTAGGTAACGATAGAGTAAGAGACCATTGTCATTTTACAGGACAATTTCGAGGTGATGCACATAATGAGTGCAATCTTAAATTTAAGACAGGAAATTTTATCCCAGTGTTCTTTCACAATTTTTCTAAATATGATTCCCACTTATTTGTGCAAGATCTCGGGCAGATTGAGGGGGAAATAAAAGTAATTCCCTTAAATAAGAAATTATATATTTCAATATCAAAAGATTTCTAGATACCTTCCGATTCATGCCCTCTAGCCAAGACTCACTTGCAGCTAATTTAAATAAGGCTGATTTTAAAGAGTTAAACAAAGAATTTTCGGGCTCAACAGATTTCGCTTTACTTCGTAGAATAGGAATTTTCCCCTATGAATATGTAGATTCTGAGGAAAAGCTTTTTTTTTTTTTTAGACTTTGGTTGATTATTTTGAATCTTCTCCTACGAGACTAACAAAATGTGTTGAAATCTTAAAGTACTACATTATTCTAAACTGTTACGACGAATGCGGGAACGGTTGCATACCAACGTTAATGCTCTAGCGAGGTGATTTGGGTTGGTTGACATCTTTGTGTACTAATTTTCCATTTGCTACGCTATTACATCTCGAACTAGGAGTATAATCAAGTCTTTCTGAATGTTTCCACTTCGAACATACCACGGTGCCCCAGTGATGGCTCTCAAGATCTTTGCTTGGGCTCTCTGCAGGATTTCTACGTTGCTGTTGCTGGCGCACCCCCACAACTGGGAGCCATAAGTCCAGATTGGTTTCAAAACGGTGTTGTAGAGGAGGACCTTGGAGTCCAGAGTGAGTTAGCCTTCAGCCTTAGGTGAGTTCGTTTAGCTTCGTAAGCTGGCGTAACCGTCATTGTTGAAGGGCTCAACGTTGAGTGGGCTTTCCATAGTGGAATTTTGAACTGGATGGGGATAGTTGCTCTATGTAGCGCTGTTGGGATGTACCTTCTTCTTGTCGGAGTGCATTGGTGAGTCGACGGAAAGCTTCCTTCAACTGTTGCTTAGCAAATGGTGATCGATGTAATTGCCATTCGCGCACGTAATTGCGAACGACGCTTTGCCAGGACTAGCTGCTCTATTGCTCCATTCGTGTGCTTTGTGTTATGTGTTATGTTTTGCCATCGTGGTGTTGCGATTCGAGCCGCTGAACCCAAAACTGACTCTAGCATGCTGTCTGTTGATGTCATCTTCGCCCGTTAGCTGTGGTGTAAGTTCAATGTGCGAACAAACGTATTTTTTTTATTTGAGCCAGTTTGTGCTGTTAGAGGTTAGCATGACGGGATTGTCATTACTTACTGGCTGTTGGTTTAGGCTAAAGAGTATAGGCGAGTGATCTGATGATAGATCCGAGAAAGGACTGGCGCTAATCAGATTTCGTGGGATGTTTTTTGTAACTGCAAAGTCAATCAAATCTGGCAGTTTTCTGGGGTCACTTGGCCAGAGTGTAGGTGAACCAGGGGAAACGCAGTCAAGTTTATTGCTAGGTTTTATAACTGCGTAATACAGTTGTCTACCTTTCGGCGTCACGAGGCGAGATCCCCAGTGCGTGTGCTTGGCGTTATAGTCTCCTGCTGCTATAAAGTAGTTGCCTAGTGAGTTGAAGTAGGCGATAAATTGGGCTTCGGATATGGTGAATCGAGGAGGGCAGTATACCGCTGCTAGAGCTAGATTATGGCAACCCAACTGAATGTTGATAAATGTGGCTTGCAGCTAGTCAGTAGCAAACGTGTTGTGAAAGTGCTTAATGCGGTTTGATTATTTTGATAAGTTGCTTTGGAGCATCTGAATCAAAATATTTTGATTTGCCAACATATTTTGCATGGTGGTTCGCATAAAAGACATGAATTCATCCATACTTTGTTGCAGCCTGACAGTCATCGTTTCCATTTTATTTTCTGCCTGCTCTGCAGGTTGTAGGCAGGGCTCGCGTGATCCGATTTCAAAACACTTGCAAAGCTCACATTTTTAGTTACAGTGGAACTGCCAAGTGAAGATCGGGCTGCTGACGAAAAGAATACTCCTGGTGTGGATTTTGAGGGTATCAATGGTGTATGGTGAGATCGTGCTATTGACACTCGTTATTTGATCCGACTTTTTAGCTCCTATGTGGTCTCCTCCGCAGTAACTGCATTTTTTGCTATTTGCCTTGTTTTTTAGTTCACACATAGCAGAGGTATGCAGCCCTCCGCAAGCGACGCATACGGAGCTGAGTGTACAGTAGGATTTTGTGTGTCCGTATTCCTGGCAATTTGCGCACTGGACTGGGCCATTGCGCTTATGCGGCTCATCAACCGTGATTCTGCATTGCAATAGAAACTGGAGTTTGTAGATAGGATGAACTTCGTTTTTCTTGAGGGCCTTGGAGTTCAAGTTCAACTTTAAATAGAAGTTGCGGTAGTTTCTTACGGTTCCGTAAATTTGTAACGGTTTTTACGCTAACACCTTTATCTTTTAGTGCCTGTTCAACTTCTGCAGTGCTTACATCTGGTTCGATTCCTTTTATAACGACTTGTTGACCTTTACTACTTTTTAGCTGGTAGGGATAGTAGTTCTTTTTCTTGGCATCAAGGAGTTCCGTCAATTTTCTATAGCTTTCTTCGCTTTTGACTTGGACCTTTGTTTCATTTATGTCTCCTTTAGTCAAGGGGATTACGTGGAAGCTATCTTTGCCAATCAGCTCGATTATTATGTTAACAAGTTTGTTGGAGTTTTTCTCACGAATATAAAACGGTGGTGGCTTCGCTTTCTTTTTGTCATTATCAATGACTGAAGAAGGGGTTTCGTCGGATGTGTCAGTCAAAATTTCAAATTATGCGTTCTACCTGTAAGCAACTCCTGCGTTGTTAGTTTTGTAGCTGGATGAATAGCGTTGTTGTATGTTATGAATGCCTCATCCAGTACTTCCTCATGTTTGATGTCTAGTCTGTTTGTTTTGCTTATTAGTCTTTATATCTCCGTTATAGTGGAATGCAATCTTTCGACCGTGGAATTGCTCGACGACTGCTGGAGGGAAGTTGTATGCAGTTCTAATTCGTACTGCCTACAAAAATCCTTAAGCAAGTTGAAAGATCGCAGATTATCTTTTGAGGTACCCCGAATAAGGCAATTAAGTTTTTTATTGCCTTGACTATGTTCACGCTTTCTTTTGCTGGGATCGTCGATCCCCACGCGTATCTTGAGAATTTATCGATGATGGTTAATAAATTTTTCTTGTTCACGAAGTACAAGTCTATATGTATTATTTCCATGGGACTTCCTGGTGTCTCTGTCAAGCTATACTTGATCATGTGTGGTTTCCTGTCGTATTTTTGCATTTGGCAACTGTCGCAGTTATTAATTGTTTGCGTTATTGCCTGTTTCATATGCGGAAAGAACACCTTCCTTTTCAGGTGTGCTAAGGTCTCATCTATTCCTCTATGATTGCTTCTCTTATGGTATTCCTTTATGACCTGTTCATTTTTCTCCGTTATATCTGACAACAAGACTGTACATCTAATTGCTCTATACAACTTACTATACGTAAAATATTTGCAGTATGCCTCTTGAATTGTTATTACTAAGTCCTCTGGTATTAATAATGCTACTGTTCTTTTGGGTTTTAAAATTTCCTTAAATCTACGGGCAATTGTTTCCTCATTAAACTTGTTTTCTGTCTAAATTATTCTTAGTTTATTCCTAATTGGAACTTGTTTTGCTACCCCTGATACTCTTCCCTCCCCTCTACAACCACCTGGATATTGTATTCGTTCAGTGATTTTTCCGAAATTGGGAATCCAAGTTGTAGGTCTTCCTCCGCGGAGTGAATCGTCTCTCTATGACGTTAAGCTCTGGTTGGATTCTGCTTAGTGCGTCCGCCACTACGTTCAAAGAACCTTTCTTGTACACTATCTCATAATCGTACTCCAACATTCGGAGTCTCCATCTTGCGAGCTTAGAATCGGGCTCCTTTACACTCATTTGCCAAGTTAACGGCCTATGATCGGTGACTATTCTGAACTTAGTGCCAAACACGTAGTGCCTAAAATGCTTAAATGCCCAAATAATGGCAAGCATTTCCTTTTCTATGGTCGCGTAATTTACTTCTGCTCCTGATAACGTTCTACTAGCATATGCTATTGGTCTGT
>VNJM01002725.1:0-30578 GCA_008042475.1 Drosophila kanapiae | reverse complement strand
TACTTACTTATTAAACTAAGAAAGAAATTACCTTAAAAAAATTTTGTTTCTAAATGATGTCCGAGAAAACGATTGAGTTATTAAAAAGGCAGTCCGGAATCAGTGTTGAGATAAGGCAATTAGAAGCCAAGATAGGCTTGACAGAGAAGGATGTGATAAGGTCAGAAGAGCTTAAAAAACTCTTCATTAACAATCACACACAGCTTCTTAAGATCGGCGTTGTCGATCACGAATACTTCAATGGTAAACTATATGATGTGATGATGATGGTATTAGCTCAAATCAAATTAAGATTTGAGTCGCAAAAGAATAAGCCAGAGGAACAGATAGTACCCACTGCAAATTGTCCGAAAACTAAAAGTCATGGGGAAACTATAGAGTCAAAAACACCAGGCAGTTCGAGCACATCTCAATTAGAGCAGACCTTCCGTAGTCATGTAGGCAAGCTAAAGGATTACTTAAATGAAACATCAAAGCTGATTGATAACAGCTCAGACTTCCTTAATATAAGGAAAAATAAAATACATTTTTTATGGAATAGAGTATATAACCTAATTGAACAGGTTAATACCTATTTCGAGGGATCAGTTCATGAAGAACTGATAAGCGATATCGAATTTGATACGCAAAACATACTAGCTGCCATTGAAAATCGACTCAGCGGAGTGAATAAGCATGCTGAGATGTCAATGGTAGTGAAGGCGGAGGAATTACCAACCCTGCCAAAAATTCAGATTCCCACATTTTTTGGTGATTCCAAAGAATGGGATATATTTTATGAGCTTTTTACAGAGCTTATTCACACAAGGGAGGATTTAAGTCCATCTCTTAAATTTAATTATCTCAAGTCAGCATTAAAAGGAGAGGCCAGGAGTGTGGTCACTCATTTATTGCTAGGCGCAGGAGAAAATTATGAAGCCACGTGGGAATTTTTGACTAAGCGTTACGAGAACAAACGAAAAATATTCTCGGAGCACATGAATAGACTTATGGATATGCCCAATTTAAATTTGGATGCAGATAAGCAAGTTAAGAAATTTATTGACACAATTAATGAGTCAATATATATTATAAAGTTAAAGGCACACTTAACCGAAGAGGTGGATGCCATTTTTGCTCACATGATTCTTCGAAAATTTAATAAAGAATATTTAAATTTGTACGAAGGTCATGTAAAAAAGTCAAAAAATATTCAGACACTGGCAGATGTTATTGAATTTTTAGAGCAAAGGCTCAATTCCATATCATCATTTTCACAGGTAGAAAAACCTGTAAATAAAATTTTCAATACAACGCATAATATTCATAGCGAAAATTGTGCGGGTTGTAAATTACCTGGACATTATTTAGTCCAGTGTTACAAATTTAAAAAAATGAGCCCAGCAGAGAGAACTGACTGGGCAAGAAAAAATCAAATTTGTACAAGATGTTTGAAACATAATGATTTTAAGAGATGCACAAGTGAGCAGCTTTGCTTGACTTGTAATAAACCTCACCACACGTTGCTTCATTTTAAAATACCAGAAATAGTGAACACGTGTAGAACAACGGAGCAAACTTTATTAGCCACAGCCCTGATTGAAGTCAAATCGGGGAATGGAGGCTATGAAAAATTAAGGGCTTTGATTGACAGTGGGTCTCAAAGAACTATTATTTCAGAGGAAGCTTCACAAATTCTCCAATTACCTAAAATTAAAAATTACACGGAGATTAGTGGAGTTTCCTCAATTAAAACATGCATTTCAAGGCATAAAATTAATCTAAAAATTAAAACAAAGCATGAAAATAAAAATAATTTTACTGTAGATGCAATTATTCTTCCGAAATTAATGAAGGCACTACCAGTTCAGGCAGTTGAAATTGACACGGCAAAGTGGGAGAAGTGCCGACTTGCCGATCCCGAATTTTATAAGCCAGGTAGAGTGGACCTAATAATAGGCGCAGATCTATATGCGCACATTTTTAAAAGAGGAGTAAAGAAAATAGACGGACTCCTAGGTCAAAATACTGCATTCGGGTGGATAGTGTCGGGCTGTACAAAATCGAAAAGCAATAAATTGGAAAACAATAAAAAAATAAATAAAAGGCTTGTGTTATCAAACCTCGCCAAAATATATGATCCTCCATTTGGGAGGTTTACTCCGGTACTCAAAAAGGAAAGAGACTCTTGGGTCAAAAGGAAAGAGGCAAATTTATTACAGCAGCAATTTAAAATGAAAAAGGGTAGTCAGAATATAGAAAAAGAGCAGGTAGTGCTGTTAACGAAAGAAAACTTTCACCCAGCTAGATGGCCAATGTCAAAAGTAAAGGAAATTGATAAAGTTAGGGTGGTCAAAATAAAGACCCCAAAAGCGCCATTTACAAAGCCGACTACCAAATTCGGTCCTTTAATTGGTGTACAGCAAACAGAGGATGCAACTGCAATTCCGACTATAAGGAACAAAAGAAGAGTTTTCCCTAGGCAGTATAAAAATAATAGTTATGCTGGCTTTGGTTTGCCAGGTGTCAAGTGCCACAGCGATAAAAACTAAAAATAATGTATTTCATGTACAAAAAATTAATAGCACTGCGGCAATATATTTAGAGTCCTTTAGATGTTAGTGTCATTCCAAAAATTATGTGGGATACGTTAAAACTAACGCAAATCAATCATACAGTTGAAATTGAAGGATTGAATGAAGAAATTAAATATATAAAAGAAAACCATCCTCAATTAAAAGATTTGCACTTCCATCATATTTCCGGACAATTATGTATTTTGTAAAAAAAATGTTTTGTTAAGCAAAGATTACAAGCCATAACTTTCGCCGGCCCGTTGCAAGCAATTTAAACGCTAATATTTAAGAAAATAAAATGTATTAAAAGAAATAAGTTTACAGTCCACTACTTGTTTGTTTTTGAATAAAATATATTGTTAAATAAGAAACGTCAATCTTGCCGGGCCTTTGGCAGAATGTTCATCAGAACACGTATTATTTGTGTTATTAATATAAAAAGAAAAGTCACGCCAATGTTAAATTGAAGAAGAAGAAGAAATTCTAATGTTGAAAAAAGAGAAATATATAAACAAATAGAGGAAGATTGAACTTAAAAATAACTTGATTAAATAAATATTTGATTAACTAATTACAGTCCACTAAAAATCGTTGAATCATAACTGTTCAATTATTAAAAATATATAATTCTTGCCGGCCTTTGGCAGTATGTTCAAACATGAACACGCTTATATACATATATGTATATATATATATATATACATATGTATATGTATATATATATGTATATATCTATATCTTCTTCAAACATCAGCAATCATGCACTCTAGCACTTATATGTAAATACCGCTGCTACTTGGACCTAAAATAACAAGGTACCAAACAATTGTAATTAGGCCTCCTGCGAGCGGTCACATAAATGTCTAAAAATAAGTGCGATCGGGGTAGCGGAGATCCCCCTATCGCTCTTAGAATATTTACCACGGAAGGGGCATGTGCCTATCCGTGGGTCTTAGATAAGCTATATTTAAATCTCATGTTAGCTATATAAGCTAGGATTCTAAGAAATAAAACTCAGTTTGGAATATCAACTCAACGGTGTTAGACGCTTGTTTTTATTTGCGGCCTCTCTAACAACTTGTTTTATGTCTAACTGTTTCTTCATTCTTTCGTGCGAGGCAGATACACATAATTCTGTCAACGTAGTTTGGGCGTGGGCATGAAGAGAATACCATACAATAGACAAATCGGTCCAGAAAATTGTTTAAATTGCAACACTGCGATGCACTTAATCAGGCATGGGCGCGAGACCTAACGGGACAAGTAACTGCGCAGCAAAAAAAAAAATTAAACACACCACCACCGCCACGTGTTAAAGTCCTGAGCCAGGCAAAATGTGCAAGCAAATGATCTTTAAGTTAGTTAGAAATTCTGGTAAAATTGGACACAAATTATATTGGATAAGTACTTTGTAGGCTGGAGCTTAATAAAATTTAAAAAAGTGGAAATTCAAATCGGTTCAAACCAATAATAATGGCTGCCAACAAAACTCGAAAACTCGACAAAAATCCGATGAACAAATGTTGTACCTTAAATCAGCTAGAGTTTATACTTATCCCTTTTATTTAATGAAATATAGCTATTGTATAAATATAGCATTCTATAAAACACAACAGCAAACTTTGAAAATCTACCATAAAATTATTTTTCGTCCTTTGTGATACGATGGACCTTTTTTTTAGTTTTGAAGATACTAGATTGTATGATTTATTGGATGTAAATAATATGCGTAATATATATATATTTGTATGCTTAATTATTTTCTGTTTATGGTCCATATGACTAAATAAAACTTAGCTACGTAGTAAAAGAGTTCTTTAAAACCCTGAAAGGTAGAAACGAAAATGTACATTCAATGCAATAGACTGTTGTCATTTTCACCTCTTTATATACTTGAAATACGGGTATATTTACATCAGCGGATTGCAGAATTTCTTGTTCTTTTAAATTAAAAATTATGTTTTCAGAATCTAGGGGTGGCCATACTGCTGAGCCCATAGAAAGGTGATCTCAACTGCCTGAAATTATAAGCTCTCTCTTAAGCTCAGCTGCAAGTTCAGCTTCCAGCAGCCCATGTGGGACTCACCTAATACTTGTCTTCGGAAAGATGAAACAGATGCCTCTCGAGTTTAAAGCATTTAAAAAATTAAAAGCGTTATTCAGTCATAAAAAATCCATATCTCGGAGTAGATACAAAATTGAGGGGGTTACAATTAGATGACGATATTTGCAACGCAGTTCAGGGCTATGTATATATTTTATAAGCATCACCAGCTGAGTCGATCTAGCCATATCCGTATGACTGTCTGTGTTACGCGATCTAGTTTCAGTTTTTAACTATCAGCATATATTAGCAAATCGGACAACCGCTACTTTATGAGCGTCCAATACGACTAGTTATTTTTGATGATATCGATTGAAAAATAAAAAAAATGAATGAATCTTTAATTAAATAATAGCAACAAAATTTCAATTTCACCTTAATCGGATATCTTATATTGGAACGAGTCGGGCCAGTAATTTTAGCCAATTTTTGTTCAAATAAATACGAAAGCCCTTATGAACTAATGGGCCAAGATTGAACGCTCGCCGAACTTTAAGAACAAGACCAACACTACTGACTATTGCACTCACATGTTCACACATTTTTTTATAGGAAATATAGAATTAGTCAATGTCCACACCATCTGGCACAAAAGGGTATACCCAAATTTCTCTATATGTTTGTTAGTTTGTTATTCTTAATTTTTAAAACTGTTATATTTTTGTTAAAAAAATTATTTTCATATTAAAATATAGTTGGCCTGAAGACGGTTGCCGAATAAGTATAGACGTAATTAATTGACAATTTAAAAACCATTTTGGATTTTATAATCCTGACCTCGAGCTGACAAACACTAAATATCTGCAAAATGAGTGAAAAATAATAAATGTATATTTTAAATTATTATTATTTTGAATGCACAACAAATATTAAATATTTAGTAAACAAAATATAATGCATTATAAAAAATTCACGTTTTTTTTTTATTATAAAGTGAAAACCAATATTTTGTGCAAAAATTAAAATTACCATTTAGGATAAAAAAAATTTAATGAATTAAATGGTAATTTAAATTTAATTTTAAACAAAGAAAAACCGATAAAAAAAAGTAGCATACTGAATTTTATTAAAAACGTAAAAATAAATATCGTTATATTTCTAATATTTAAAAAAACATGATTATGACGGTGTTAGTTAAAATTAAAATAAAATATGAGAAAATAACAAAAAATTCATTAGAACAAATTGTTCGCAAGTCCATAATTTTTGTAATGAATTAACCTATCAAATATTATTATTCCAGAGAAACAAAGTAGTTTGCGAAAACCAAGTGAGTGAAACAATTTAAAGGTAGAACAGATATTTCTAATAATGGCCAATTAAAAACATATTTGGAGGACTTTAAAAATGAATATAAGGGAAAATTTGGTATGGATTAAAGCAAGGATGGGCACGAAATCTAAGGAACCGGGCAAACCCACATCGGGACAGCAGACAGACAAAAAAAAGGGACAACCCCCACCACCGCGATCCGGCGCAGTCGAGAAAAAGGTCACTTGTGTGCCCGAATGCAGTACACTGCCAAAAATAAAAAATTTCGCCTTTTAAATTACGATTTAATTTCAATTTCTTCAGCCACTTTTCTGTATTTTCCATGGCCTTGTTAGAAGAACGACTAAAGAACAAATCAAAATTTTTTCACTCAGTGCAGGGATCGCGGCTAACTGCGCAATTTGTTTTTTTTGTGCGTGGGCGAAGACACTGTATTTGTTGTTGCAAACTCAAGATCGCGAGTTTCGCGACACTTTTTGTCTCCTCTTTGGCGCCTATTTTCAATAGAATTTGTTGTTGCATTTCTTCATGGTTGACTGGGCACGCGCGACGGTCGTCTTGTGCGACACGCTGGCGCCATCGAACAAAATTCTACCTGCGGACCAAACTGGGCAAACTGGGCAAAAAGAGCCACTGCGTGCCCTTCGTTGGATTAAAGTATGGAGCCTAAGAGAACAGGTTAATACTAAAATCAAAAGCTTTTTTTTGTAATGAATTATAACTCCATATGCAAAAAATATAAATCATGCTAAAGTGACGACGGTAGTTAAGATTAACGAATTATTATTCCATAAGAAAAAAATATAAATCAGAGATGACGGTAGTTAAGATTCCAACATTCTTTGAATATTCCAAGAGATCTGTTTAATGAGTTATTCACGGAACTCATTCATAAAACACAGGATCTCGGTACAGTGGTAGCATTGACAGGATGCCAAGAATTGATCATTTGTTGCTCGGCTCTTTAGAAAATTATTAAGGCAACTTGTATGAGAATAAAAAAGAGATATTCTAAGATCATATTAATTGGCTTTTGATTGTTTAATATACATTTTAAATCATAGAGTAACTTATATAGAGGTCCAATTTCAACGGTCGAGCTGATTCTCTGCCGACGTCGACGCAATCTGTGCAGCAGCTGAAGTAAGCAGCTGATGGGATGTTAGGTTGAAAAGTGCGAGGCAGCAGAGATAGGCTGTGTTGCTCGTAAGTGACGCGTGCGACAGAAGAGTACAGGTATAAGCATTAAAAAGGTGAAATATGGGAACATCACCTTTGCGCACAATTTAAATTATAGGTTTAGTGGATGAATTCGAGAAGTTTTAGCTTCTCTAGAGTATATTAGTTATGTTATGTATTTAAATAGAAAGTGACTTTTTTATACTTTTAAATTTATAAAATGGGAATATGTGTAAAATGTTGTATTTTTTCCTATCTATTTTACAGAAGAAGGGGGCGGGGTGATTCGATCTACCCAAATTGGCCAGAATTAGTTTATGTTTCGATTGTTTTTGTGAATACGATTTATATTTTGTAGAAACTCAGCTTTACCACTGGTGGAACATAAGATGTTCGCTATGAAGTCACGCAGTTCGATGCGAGTTCAAACTCAACCAACACACGTTCGATTCCATTCGTATACTCCAATACATATGTCAATTCTTTTACAGCAAAATTATTTTATTGAAATACGCACGCAGGCTGATGCACAAGTGACTTTATAATAAAGTAAATTGCCATTTTGTGGCAATTAGCTAAAAAATGTATATATTTTGTTCATTCGTAAATATCTTACCTAATATATTACAATCGTAACAAAATCAGTTATCAAAAGCGCAAACACAAATAATAGCAATGGCCTTAATCGTAAACAATGTTAACAATGCATGTAAACAAACAACTACTAGTCATCCCAAGCCGATTTCCCACAACGACACCATTGAAAAAACAAGCATATGGGCCAGAGCAGTACAGAAAATTAATAGTTCACCTCGGCATCCACGATTCACCTCTCTGTTACAGCTCTGGTAATCGTCGAACACTTAAAAAATCTATGTCAATATGAATTTATTAGGCAATGGTCAACAACAACGAATCTTTTGGAACTCACTTCTGTTATAATAAAGGGCT
The DNA here is from genome assembly GCA_008042475.1 of Drosophila kanapiae. Classification (NCBI taxonomy): domain Eukaryota; kingdom Metazoa; phylum Arthropoda; class Insecta; order Diptera; family Drosophilidae; genus Drosophila; species Drosophila kanapiae. The sequence continues at coordinate 22,517 of VNJM01002725.1, read as the reverse complement.
TTCAATATAATTTTAAGGCAGATGTAATTTATATTGATTTCACTAAAGCATTTGACAACTCGACTAATGGGTTTTTCTGTTTATCTTTTTAGATGGATTCCATGATATCTTATTAGAAGTACGCAGAAAGTCCTCGTTAAAAATATCTTATCTAATGTTCTCCACGTTTCCTCTGGGGTCCCGCAAGGGAGCCATTTGGGTCTTTTATTGATTTCATTATTTTTTAATAACCTGCCTAAAATTTTGGCTAACTCGAGAGCCATGGTGGCCGCGTAGTGGCTCTTTCAGCTGGCATTGCTCTTTCCGTTTTAGTTTTTGGGAGGCGCCAGCAAATCGGGCCAGACGACCTTCGCTCGGACTCTTCATGGGTCCAACAACTAAATCTATTGAAAATATGCGTCGGAGAAAGACAACTAAAGGTCACAAAAAAAAGCGCACTTAGCCCCGACTTCTGCACTGAGTGAAAAACTTGTGATTTGTTCTTTTGTAGTTATACTCAGGCGGACACAAAAAACATAAAAATGACTAAGAAAGTTCCGAATTTGAAACGCGATATTTTTTAATTTTTTAATGACTGTGACAGGTGGTGGTGGTTGAGCTTCCTTTTTTGTCTCCCTGCGCTGTAGCTATTTCCGTTATACTTGCTGCCCTTGCCTGCTTTAGAGTACGCGGATGTACGCAGATGACGTAAAACTTTGTGTGCAATATAAGTAAAGCTCTTGCTTTACAAACAGATCTCAATAACATTCCAACATGGTGTCGTTTTAATTTATTGAACTTAAATGACTATAATTGCAACCTAATCCCAAACTGGCGACTTATATGCTAAACTACTGCTCTTTGAAAATAATTACTCTGTTCGACGATTTGCGCGTCGGTCAACATCCTAAACTTGACTTTATCGATCATATTTCGTGCATGGGGAATAAAGCCAGGAGTGTACTTGCATTTCTTAAGCAATGGTCGTAGGCATTAGATGACCCTTATGTTATAAAAACCGAATGTTACAGACCGAAGGTAAACTTCTTAACTTACCTTCCTTAGCCAAGCGTAGAACTATGGTAGGTATTACCTTTATCTATAATCTAATCCGTGGTGACGTGGAGAGTACTGACCTGATAGGTCAGCTTAATTTCCACCTACCGAGTAGAAATACCTTCTATACCTCCTATTACCTTTAGTCTTGCGCCACTGTAGAACATCGTACCCCTTAGGGTTTTATGTGCAAATTATACGATATTTACACTCTAATCTCAAACGTAAATAGCCTTCCCAAACTAAAAACTTCAATCTTAACTAACTCAATACGTAAAGCCAGTAGTCAATTTCCTCGCAAACTTGACCTATACTTTCTCATATCACGCCTACTAACACCTAACATTAACAAGAACGTTTTTGATGTCGCAACGGCTCCTTGAGTATAAATATGTGTAACGGGCGATTATTTCTGTTATTCTGTTACTGTTATTAGAAACTAACAACAGAGACGTATCATATGTCACTGTTGTTAGTTTCGAATAACAGTTTCATTTTTTTCTACCAGGGTGCTAGCTGAAATAGAAAGCCAATTACAGGATAAATTAATTAAAGATATTATTAAAAAATATTTTTATCAAAAAAATTGTATGCTAGATGTCAATATAGTCAGAGAAAAAAGGTGTGAATTAAAAAAATTGAATCCAATTAGAAATTTTGACAATGTTAAAAACGCTTGTGAAAATAACGTATTGAACATGGAGAAAATTTAGCGGTAAAATCTTAAAGAAGAACGAATAAATAAAAGTCTGGTTTTATTATCCCAAGACTATAGTAAAAAAAAAGCATTGTTATTTGATCCGGCCGGTAGGACATCACTAGCCCATGCCGACATTGCGTTTGTGTGTGGGTGAAATAAAACGATTTGTTTAAGGTGAGAACAAAAAAATATCGGCAATTTTGCATGACATACCGCAAAAATGGGTATTTAATGGTAAAATCGACTAGATTTAGCTACAACATGACAATGGGACATACCTTATTCTGTGCTTTAATTTGCCGACAGCGTACCGGATGATCTTTTCCGAATTCGCACGAACCTCTATAGCGTTCGTGTATCGGAAGATCGCTAGCAGGGACGTGCGCGGGATAGGGACGTGCGAACCACTGCTCTAAATCTTTATATACTATGGGGGAAGATTTTAAAGTTGATAAAGTGCTAACGATGTTATTTCGGACCCATTTTTGGGTCAAATGGAAAGATTATTGATTATCTATACACACTGCAGTAGAGATAGAAATGGTGAAAAGTAATTCCAAATAAAAAAAGGGCAACTGATGCTCTTAACAGATGAAAATTGTCACCCAGTCAGACGGACAATGGCAAAAGTAATTTCAAAATATACTCAAAGATAAAAACAATAGATTAAAAATTGTCAAATTCAAAACCCCAGAAGCATAATTTACCAAAAAGATTATGAAATTTCGTCCGGTAATTGACAATAAAAAAAGAGTTTAAAAAAAAATAACAACATAATATGATTGGCATTCAAAATAGAGGTCTGCACGAATGCACTCAAAATTTTCGGTTATTTCAGTACAACAAGCTTGAGTCGTAATTCGGCAAGCCAAAACGGTTTCAGCAAAGTAAATTGTGAATTGGTGAGCTTTGTATGCGAAATGAGTGACATTTAAACCAAAGCGTAACGGATAGAATGAGTGAATACAAAGTAAATGTTCCGAGTATTCGGATGAAATTTTGGCATTGAAGTGTTTGTCTCCTTTAACAAAACGTTTAGTCTACCACGTGCTGTCTTTTCCATGTGTTTGTAATCAACGTAGTTTGAACGTGGGCATGAGTGAGACAGATAGTGTTCGTCATGCCTCACTACACTTTGCGTGTGTTTTGGAGGGTGATGGGAATTGAAAAGGGACCGACTAACCGAGTACTCGGTCGGGATACTCATTTCGTGCATTGCTTTGCCGTTAGGATACGGTAAATTTGTTACTCATGCCTTCACCACTTTTGCCAAATCCGTTTTACTCAATGTCTCACTCAGTCAGTCAGAACTTTGAGTTAGAGTACCAAATGCTGCTTTGACTGTATTCATGCAGACCTCTAATTCAAAACATTAATAGTATTCCGGCAATAAATTTAAATCCGCTAGGAGATGTTCATACATTAGTAAGTGTTTCTTGGATCTTGGTGATCTATTATAATATGGATGAGTAACTCAAGATGATTACAAAAGGTAAAGCCCTTAATAAGGAAATGAGAAAGGTTTCTGAAAAGCTTCATGTATTTTAAAATCAATCTGATATAGTTTTAAGTAATATCGAAAATCAATTATCGGAACTAGAATATAACAATAAATTATTAATGATGCTGCCTAGATCATAAAGCAAACGTTTTTGAGTTTAAAGTGTCACCTTTCATTTGGTCGACCAATGGAGGATGACAGGTAATAATTAGAAGAGAATATGAAGCATCATATTATTGGATAATCAAAGCAATTTAGATTAATATAAACAAATGCAAAACAAATGTATTAACAATTACAAGCGAGGACGTAACCCCAATTTTAAGAATATGGAAATAATAATTGAGAACATGACAAAAGTCCTTAAAGAGAGTTACTAGGTTTAGAAATAATCGTTAAAATTCTTTATGGAAACACCGGAAATTCAAGATTAAAGAAGGCGAAAAGGTGCATACATTTTTAGACCAAATCATCTTAAAAAAGAAATTGCGAAAATTTAAGAAGTCTTTTGAAAATCTAGTACATCCGAGATGAAGATTACACCATTAAGAAAAAATTAATTTTTAGCACAAAAGGGGGGAAAAGAAGGGGATCTAAATCTATGTCAATAATAGCAATCAAACAAAAGTATATGCATAGGAAGTTTGCCTTGGACCTCCACAACAACGCTTGTGAAGTGCAGCCGCTAGAACCAAATAAAGCTTCGAACTGTGTATACGAAACAGTAAATCATTCCCCAAGTTACTGGTTAGAGGTAGAACATGAAAGTAGTTGGTTGTTTAAGGTTTCTTATAATACCAAAATAAGACTGCAATGTAACAAATTAAATTGAATTTTTAATTAGTCATTCCTCCTATATTGTTTATAAAGCTTTTAATTTTAGCATCACTATCTAATTTAATAAACTTTTTTGAGTACAATGATAAGCGATTTGATACGTCAAATCTCCCATCGTATTTATCGGAATTTATTCACTCGATAGTTGCGTATATCATTGTTTCTAGCTTAAAGAAGAATATGACATCATGCCGTTTGGAATGGATACAATTATTAAGTAATATCTTCTCCGAAAATAAGAATTATGTCAACAGAGGGAGGCTTGCGATATCATGGGTACTTCTGTACAAATCGGCATATATACTTTACAATTTTACTTCGGATGTGCTTAGGATAACACGTCTTTTTAGCCTTAAGTAACACACACTTAACACATAAAAAGTACAAATTTTTGATCCACGTTCTTTTACAGATCTTTACATATCAGTGTATTTTTTGTAAAGTTTATATCAACAGATAGAAAAATAGGGAAAAATACCTTAAATTTTCATCAATGGTGATATTTTTCTCAGCTGTTTTTAACATCTGAAACTCACTATTTTTGGCAGCATTATATAAACAGGAGAGGGGAGGGCTTTGCGTTGAGGCTCGCAGTCAGAGAAAGATTGGGCTGGGCGATCAGAGCCCAAGCAAAGATCCTGAGAACCATCACTGGGGCACCGTGGTACGTTCGGAGTGGAAACATTCAGAGAGACTTGAATATACTCCCCGTTCGAGATGTAATAGCGCAGATAATGGAAAATTACTTCACAAAGCTGTCAACCCACCCAAATCACCTCGCTAGAGCATTAACGTTGGTTTCCGCCTTCGTCGTAACGACCATCCCATCCAGCGTCAATTATTAGGACCTTCAGTTTAACAAACTGTTAGAATAATGTCAAAGTCTAAAAAAAAGTTAGTTGCTTACATCCTTGTGTCTAGCTTACAGTTATTCTTCGGACATCGAGCCGATTGGAAGGGATACATTTAATAAGTAATAGCTGTCCTGAAAACAAGAAGTATGTCGACAAAGGGAGGCATGTGATACCATGCGTATTTTTGTACAAATCTGCAATTTTACTTCCGCTATATCTTGCTGAAATTCAGATGTGCTTAGGGTGACACGTCTTTAAAGCCTTAAGTACCACACATTTAACACATAACAAGGAAACATTTTTGATACACGTTCTTTTACAGATCTTTACATATCAGTGTATTTTTTGTAAAGTTTTCATCAACAAATAGAAAAATAGAGAAAAATACCTTAAATTTTTAAATTTTAATTTAAGTTTTTAATTTTTTTTTTATAATTGTTATTTTTCGCAGCTGTTTCTAACATCTGAGACGCACTATTTTTGCCAGCACTATATAAACAGGAGAGAGGGAGGGCTTTATTTATAATGTCAGAGATCCTTTGAACTTTGCGTTGAGACTTGCAGTCAGAGAAAGTTTTGGCTGGGCGAATAGGGCTGCTATCTTTATCGACAAACAAACTATATTTGCAGTCTTGGCGAATATATAGCCTCGGAAAATATATGGTTTTGTATTGCTTTAAGTTTTTTATGAGCAAAATGTTCATTCCATTATAAGTTAAAGAGTTGCAGGTAATGTTGACACTGAACTATAGACAATAAACCATTTTAGTAAACATACAAGTATATGATTTTTACAGAATACTGTCGAGGAAAACAAGTTCTATTAAGTTATTTAACGATTTACCTGTTCTTGTCAGTATTAGCATACATGAAAAGGACACACACATATATTCTTTACTAAACACTTACATACCATCAATGTTCCTAATAAAAAAAACTAGAATCAAAATATTACCTCACGAATTTTTAATTATGCAATATATATTTTCAGTGCAAAACACATACAAATGCGCATAAGTGTGCATCGGAATGGGCAGAAAACTATGGCAACTTTTGATTGCTCACGGCTGCCTGACTATTGATAAAAAAAATATTTATGAATGGATATATTAATAGTGGGATAATGTGTTAGATTTTAAGAAAATAAAAATTATAAAAAAAAAAATTACAAATAGCATGAAGCGGGAATTCGTCCTTTTTATTTGTGTTAAATTATTTTTTCGCAGATTTTTGTTTGCTTATGCATATCCCCTTTTTGGGGATATGTTGTAGTTTAGACAAGGTGTATCAGATCTTGTTTTTCAAGACCTTCGCTGTCTCGTCTGTATTTGTTGGAATAAGGAAACCATCCGGAGCGTTTTGACTTTATAGTCGTAAAAGCGCTCTGGCATACCATTAAATATTTGGGAATGGAAATTTAATATTTACATGTTTTCTGATAACAAATATGAGGAATGAATATTGCATATTCTTGTATGCTTCCAGAAAACATTGATGTTACAATTATTGTTTACGCTTAAACTTCTAGCTTATAAAATACGATTAAAAAACTTGACAATCTCAAAGGACCATAAGCAAAAGTTTGTGGATGCGTGGCTTAAATGAGTTCAAGGCTTGGGCACGTCGTGACATTTGAATGCAAATTTACAATAACATAAAAAACATAAATGTAGGATGTTTCAAACAATCAAAGAAATTGGATTTATTCACTTTGCCGGTCAAATCAACAAAATATTATGGGCTTTCCTTAGCGCATTTTTCTAATATTTATTCGCGTTCTTCCCGTCAAAAACAGCTTATTTTTCAAGCAAAAGATCGAGGGCTGTAACGGAGTTAACTATTGAGAACTCTTCGTAAGTTTTTGGGATCCGTCCAATATCTGCACACAATTAAAATCTCTTTTGGTTTATCTCATAACAGAACAAATTTTTTTTTTAACCTCCCTACGTCATAATGCCAGTAACCAAAACAGAGATCCTTCTACGAAATTTTTTCTGGACTAATGAGACAAACAATATTGAAAGACATAATAACGAATTACCACTAAATCTATTACGTTATGTTTGGTAAGGGAGAGAGAGCCGGGTAGTAGTTCCGTGCAGAGAGATAGAGAGGAAGAAAGATATCGGGAGAGCCTAGGAGTAAGCTAGCTCGGAAAAGTTAAGCTGCAGTTGCGACGTCATAAGCAACAGCATACAGAAAGAATAACATTATTAAATGCAAGATATTAAGAAAACATAGACAGACCAAATAAATTAACAAAGTAAATTGCACAACGAGACTTCGGATCTGAGGATCTCCGGCTTTAACCATGTTTTTTTGAACACAATCACCTGGAATGGAAACGAAAGACTATCAGCATTTTTCAAATCACTTATAAAATTTAGGAAGATTACTAGTAATTAGTAATTTTGAAAACAACGAACGAGAAAGAGTTTTAGATTTTTGGAACGTGCTCTGTAATCGACAATATTATAAGATATAGTTATATAAAATTGATCTTTTTACCAGTTTTTTGTATAATCTTGAAATTGCGGACCCACTTCAGCGTTCGCATTATTTACTCCGTAGCAGCAAGAGTAATTAAAATATTGCTATGCTTCCGCTACCCCGCTCACTTTTTACAAAGCAGTTTCGCAGCCGTAGAATATAAATACGTTATATGGTAGGCAGTGACTTCTTCTTTATACTTTATTCTAAAAATAAAATTACCTCTGTAAGGGTATAATAACGCAACACATTTCAAACTGTAAATAACGAGTCCACTAAACTGATCCCATTTTACGACCCTATGAAATTGATTTGCTTTATTTATCATCTTAGTAAAAATAATTCCTTAATATAAAACTATTTTTATTTATTTTTCAGGATTTCCCGAGACCTTAATAGCACTCATCGTTAAAGATATATTGTCAGCGCTTATATATATTCATTCTCATAACTTTGTTCATGGAGCTGTAAGGGCCAAACTAATTTTGTTAAATTCTACAAAAGCTTCGATATCCCATTTTGGTGACTGTCAAACGTTCATTAACCACGGAAAGAAGGCACGATTTCTATACGGATCTACTTTAGGAAAAGAAAAACAATTAAACTGGACCGCTCCTGAAGTTTTACATCAAAGCCTTTGTGGATACTCAGAAAAAGTAGACATATATTCACTTGGAATCACTTGTTGCGAAATGGCAAACGGATTTCAACCTTTTAAGGATACAGAGCTAACATATATGTATATTGAAAAAATTCGTGGAAATCTTCCTTTTTTAATGGATAGAAGCAGTATTCTGGATGTTCAAGGTCAGAGCTAACATACATTTATTTATTTATAAAATATAACGTTATGTCTATATTCATATTTTTTTTCAATTCATTTTCCAATTATTCCTATGACAGTTAAGTGATATATATAGTCGTTTAATCTAGCCTGTTTCGACTTATATACAAACGGATGGAAATGGTCAAAAAGAAGGCGCGCCAATTAACCACATTGCAAACAATCTCAAACAGCTGACTTTGTTGCTACGGCAACACCACAAAGTTGCCACGTAAAATGTTCATTTTAAAACCAGACTAAAAAATATATAGGTTTATGCACCAAAATGAAGGTTTTTAACCATAGTCCAGTCTCGAAAAGCAGTTTCTCCATACGTTTCCATTTTGCTATCTAACACACTAGAAGTAGCGGGACACCGCTGTTTCCTTTCTTTGCTCTTTTCCAAGTCTCCATTTCGCATTGTACTGATTTAATTTAAGTTCGATTTGTTAGAATCGATTTTCTATCCAAATATCCTAAATTCCTTATAATATAGTCCGATAGTTCATATCGCAGGCATATTATATGCATGTAATTTAAACTTTGCTTTTATAATCATACATAAAATCATATATTTAGTTTCATTTGGATATAAAATTTGTAAAAAATATACAATATACGCTTACTCCTCTACAGGCTCAGCCATTGAAACGTTGAAGCCATTGATACCGCAAATCTGTATTTAGAAATAAATTATAAAACTTAGAAATGAGAAAGACTTAGGATGACAGTTAACTTAAGATTTGTGGGAAACATATAATTAAAGAAATTATATCATATAATAGGGTTCCGGTTTGCGAAACGGGGGTTATGGGGGGTATGCTAAACGGTGTTAGGTTAAGACTAACAAAATGTATTTCCCTTGTTAACCATATTATAATATAATATATAATATAATAATAATATTATATATATAGTTATGTCGATGCTAACGCCCAGTTTAGTAGAAGTCCCAGACGGGCCAGATCTTCTTCGATCTCCGTGTCTTTTAGGATTAGGGGCTATTTCAGCCGGGTCCGAAGTCGCTAATTCAGTTTCACGTTTTAAACAAAGAGAGGTTGCTAGACTCTCAGCGTGTCTTTATTGTTACGTCCGATCTCTTGTACGGTCTGAATTCCACTGCTGCAGCGATCAGAGCTTAAAGTCTATTACAGTGGATTTTATCTCTAATCTTAAGTGTATGTGTAGGTTACAATTAGTGACATTAGAATAGTTATAATTGTAGTTAGAGTTATAGTTATATGTGACTATATATATATATATAATATGATAATATAAAATATATCTAAAAGTTAGGCTTTACTAACATTATAATCACTTTCTACTGGTACCTGTGTAGCAGCTCTTCGTGAACAATATGAGATAACGAAGCTATCAACAATAGACATCCCAGAACTTCAAAATATTTCAATTTAATTTTTCCATGCCATTAAAAGTTAGACGAGTGATATAATTAACGTGTGCTTTTTAAGAGTTGCAAGTTGGACTACATATAGTAGACTTTCTACAAAAGTAAAACCGAACTTATTGTTATGTAAGAGTTTGTTGGTATGGTTTTGGATAAGCATGGTTAAAGTTGTTGTGGTTGCTTTTGTGTTTATAAGGTTTTAGGATGGGTAATACTAGGCTTAGTTTATAGAATCAGGGAAAATGGAATTTAAGAATGTTGTTGAAATAGTGTATGATTTTGAATTTGAAGGACGTGGGGTGTTTTCGATCATTGTGTAGGAGATATGGTCTATTCCTGGCGTGTGTGGTCTTAAATATCCTTTTCAATACCTAACGCTGTGGTAGTAGCGAAGTTGAGGAATATTTTGCTGGTGTGGAAAGAGGGAGAGTAGTTGAAGACTTCTGCCTTTATTGACCAGAGGTCTCCAAATATGGTGCCTATTTCGTTTGGGTTTATTATTGACGTTTGGTTTTGAGGTTGACGATGCTATTTATGTGTTTTGTGGGATACATTCCATATAGTCTTTTAATGTTTTCCAATATTTTGTATGGGTCGGAATCGGGTTAGATTTCGGAGGTGAATTTATGAATGGATGCCTTTTTAGCGTCATTTTAGTGATCATTTGAATTTGGCATTGGCTTTCTTATGTTTTCCATTTTGAGTTTTAGTTTAGCTCTTTCTAGAAGGAAGAATGGTGGATAGGTGGGCGCATTGGATAATCATTTTTTTTTTAATAACGTCTGCTTCTGTGCTTTTGTTGTTAGTGAGTTGAAATTGCGGAGACCGTATGTCAATTACTTTCTTAAAAGGCTCTCACTTGTCCTTAATGAGTTTGAAGGTAGGCTTGGAGGGTTAAATAGGTTAGGAAATATGGTGTGTAGGTTGGGAAGTGGTCACTTCCGTTAAGGTAGTCTAGGACTTTGCAAGAGATTTCCGGGCATATGTTAGCTGCGGCTAGTGAGATTTGGATGTGTATGTTGTTTTAGTGTGTAGGGGACTTGTCGTTCAGTAGGGTGTAAGCGGTTCTGTCTATAAATTTGGTGATTATGTTTCCAATTGCGTTTGCTCTAAGGGAGTACGGTAAGAGTCAATGGTAAGAAAAGTAGATGGGGCTAAAACATTTTCTAGCTTTTGAGGGTCAAATTGTTTGGAGGGAGTATATACAGAGATATGAGATATATTAGTCTTTGAGTTTATGAGGATCCCAAAGGCTTCAATGTCTTTATTGAGGGTTTTGAAAGAGTGGGATTTTGAGTTGTGTACTAGGAGGGCTGCTCTTCCGAACTCATTGGATTTCTTTGCGTATTTTTTCAATGGTATTTTAACAGATTTGGTTGGGGACTTTTTGGTGGTTTGTTGAACAGTACTGTCGAATATGTTGTTGATGTGGCTTGACTAGAGATCGGCATTAGCATAGTTTTCGTGAAAGGTGGATCCGAGTCTTTTGAATTGTTGAGGTCTTGAAGTTTTTTTGACTGATCATAGTGAATAAAGTTTTTGTTGATTCATGAATACGAAAGTGGTGTTTTCTCGGAGGTGCGTGTTTTGAGAATTGAGTGAGCTTGTCTTTGTGTTGTTTTTATAGTGGGGTCCCACATCTCGCCGTCACTGTGCTAAAAAGTTGGTTGTCGCACTTGTTGTTTCCTATATATTTGCCGTATACATTTGGTAGGAACCAACAAATTGTTGGTTGTTTTATTGTTTGTTTTGTAGTTCACCTAAGTTTACCTAACCCTAACAAGCACGTGCTTGGTGTCGTCAGGACAACCGTAGTTCATCAACGTTCAAGAATCAATATCCTTTTGCACAAGAACCATATGCTGGTCTCTCATGTACCAACGGGCTTTAACAGCTCCATCGATAAAAGCAGCGACACACTACGAAATTTGCACGTAATTGCACAAAAACGTATAACCGATAGGACGCCAGCACCGAAGAAAGCGATATAGAATTAAAACTTAATTCAAACCAAGATAAAGGTTTTTAAGTTCTTTCTAAAAAATCAATATAACCAATAAATATATACTTTAATCGTCTAAACCAGGCAAGAGCAACAAATATAAGGGTGGGAGCAACAACTGGCGTAGTCGTGAAGCAGGTAGAATGTGTTCGCGAGGGGACTACACTGCCAGAAATAAAAAATATCGCGCTTAAAATTCGAAACTTTAAATTTCTTCAGTCACTTCTTTATTTTTTGTACCGTTCTAAGAAGAACGACTAATCACATTTTTTTTTATTTTTTGCGCTGTTTTTTTTACTGTATTTGTTGTTGCAAACAAATAAATAAAATATTTTTTTATTAGAGTTAAAACATCTTCCTTCGAGCCGCAGAGGTTTATACATTTCATAAAATGTTTCACAGCGGAGAAATACCAAAGGTAAATAAGATCTAGTTTTTCCTGGGACGTAAAATTTAAGCTGACCTAACTATCTCTCTAGATACTGACTGTAATATCTAGAATAATTATACGGTTGGCTGAGAAATTTGACAGTATCCTATGGTTAGCACCCCAGTTTATGCCGCTTAGTGCAAAAATAAAAAGGTTCTTTGAACTGCTTGGATGCGTTTATTGTGGATGTCATGCTGCAACTTTAAACACAGAGTCCATACTTTAAGGGATGACAAACTAATGAAGGATTTAAGGTCCTCGTAACATGTGGTTGTTAGTTGCTTTATTGACCATGCACAAAATATGATAAATAAACTTAATTTCTGTATTTAGGCGGACACTTCTCCATCTTTTGTGATTCTTTCAAAAGTAGAACAATTCAGGGTAGATCATCATTTTGCTTGAACGTTTTTTCCTTTTAACTTTGTTATATTTGTAACCTCCAATTCAATAGAACCTATACAATTGCAACCTGCAAGGGTATACCAACATTTATTTAGGTGGACATATAAGTGACGATGGCACCTTCAACATTAAAAACATTTAACTAATAAAGAGAAACAGGATTTATTTACGAATTTGCCGTTCAATACTTTTTTATTGAATATCTTATATGTAAACGGTGTAACGAGCTGACTTTCTGTGTTGTTCTCGCGACGGATGTGAGTGGCTAGCTCAGGGTTTATCGGGGGCTCGTCCCACCAAATTTATTTGTGTGATTGCCCGCCCAGATGGTAACACACGGGAGGGTTAAGTTCAAAGTAGTAGTATTTTTTTTTATTAGCTTACGGCTATGCTTACTGTTATGACTCCTGCTGATTGGCGACGGTTGCTGCTGATTGGTCTCCTCTGCTCCTGACGCCGTTGGCCGCGTGCACTTTGTTCCCGACGCGTGGCCGATCACGCCATCCAGTCCAAAGTCCGACTCACATCTCGCGATCGGGTCCAAAGTCCCATTTCGCCGTTAATTCTCGGCGATTCCCTTTTTCGGTTGACCGTTTTGGCCTTGGCCGCTTGGTCCAAAGACCGGCCGTTCTCGGCGTCTCCTTTTATGGCCACTCGCGTACGATCGCAATGCCCTTGGCCGCTGGAGTCCAAATTTCTGTGCCCTTCATATACCCTTGACTGGCCTTTGTTTACCCTTGGCCACCGCGATCCCCTACACTGTATTTTGTGGGGAGTTTTAGTTTTTCTAAAATCTAACTCCTCACACGGATTATCGGATTGGCAGGATTCGTTTGTCCCTCGAATCGCGTATTTAAACTTAGAATACATTGGAATCTAGCAAATTTTGGATTCTACTGCTTTTTATATTAGTCTCTTTACGCACCATAGCATTGCCGCTCATTGTCACTTAGAGAACTGGCAACAGTGCTTTCCTGCAAGGGTGTAAAGATATGAAGATCTGTTTAGACTGCCGAGAAGTTTTTTTATATTACTTTGAGTAAGCTCATTAATAAATGATGTAAGCAACAAGGAAACGCTCCTTGTGGAAACTCAGAGCTAACCCTAAGTGCAAGCTATCTTAAATACGTCTCTTTGCGTCCTGCCATTCCGATAACTTAGAATTCTTCTGAGAAAATCAAAATCAAATTCCAAAGGAAAAGGGAATGGGTGTGGAAATCAGTATAATTTACTTCTATCTCCTATCTGAGCCTCTTTTTATAATAAAAACAAGTCAGAAAAGTGCCTGATTTTATAACAAACATGATCTGCGTGCAACAGAAATAATTGTTGTCCCAAAATTTTAGAAAGCGATTGCAGAATGCCTTGACATAAGTCCTAAGCACAAAGACATATATTCCATCGGGACTAGGTGCAGCCAAAAAACGCCAGAATATAAGATAAAAAACAAAGAGAATGGTATGGATCTGGTCCGTCTCTTTCTTACTCTACAGAGTTATTTGAGCTAAACTCAAAGGCAGCGACGTCGACTGTAAAGTTAGGTATATGAATTTTTCACCGATGAATCCAAAACTGCAGGGCTGCCATAAGGAACATATGAACCTAGCTTTGATTTGGGCATGATGTAAGAATAAATCTGAATTAAGATGGTATGTCTGAATTAAGTACTCAAAGTACTAAATCTTAAGCGCAAATACAAAGCTATACTCTTATGTGAGTCTAGTATTAACATTTTGCTTACATTTCAGTTTTCTTATCTTGATTCCAAATTTACATTTTTATTTATATTATTGGGAGACGTCCGAACTTCAACCCCACGTCATCGACCGTCCTTGCCGAGTGTTGTTGCGTCCACACGCCCTGCAAGCCACCGTTGTGTCGGCATGTTATCCTCGTGAACAAAACCCCAGATCAGTGGTTTGGTTGCCGACTCCTCGCAGCAACTGATGCTTAGCAGCCTTGACGGCTACCTCCCAAAATCCTCCGTTGTGTGGTAACCTCGGCGGTATGAAGGACCACTTGACGCCTCTCTGAGTCGCGTACCGTATGATCTGATCCTGATCGCGGTGAAATGCCACCTCCTATCTCCTTAAGGACCTTTTTCGCTCCCAAGAAGTAGTTGGCGTTTTCGCTGTAGACCTTCCCCAGAAGACCTCTCCAACCGTCAAACCTTTGAACACAATATATAGCTGTCAGTATATACATCGAGAAAAAGATCAGCCTTTGACGAAAAACACTCGAAGACGTCTACATAAGTCTTGGTAAGGGATTTCCTATAAAGCTTCAGCGAAACATTAAATGGAGCGCAGAAGTCTACTTCACCAACTAAAAAGGATCGGCGGGCAAGTTACCTATTATCTGACCGAGTAACACGGGCTTATACCTTAAGCAGTGAGCGCAACCACGAACAATCGTCGTTCACGCCCCTCGAGCATTGTTCAGACAAATCTGATGCTTAAAAGGGACCGATAGCAAAGTTTCGGGATTCTTTGAGATTCCTTTATAATTGTTGGCATCCATTTCGCTACGTTTTTTGTGGAGGGATATAACAAATTATTCAAATAAGGGGAATGTGGGAGTAGCCTATTATTGCATCGGCACATAACCTGACTTAAATTGTTGAAGATCCAAAAGAAGCAAATTTTCGATTAAGCTAGGACTTAAGTTATGGTTCGATTTGGGCATTTTGTATGAATAGGTCTGGTTTGAATCGAATGACAATGAATAGGAAGTTTGTAAAAACTGATCAAAAAGCTCAGCGATTGCGTTTATTGTTAACAAAATTGTAAAACTGTTTCGCGTCCTGCAAGAACTGTACCCAGCGTAAAAACCCGAAAAGACAGATTGAGAACCGGTATGTATAAATTAAGAACAAAGATTGGACTTGTTTGAGATTGACGGATAGTATAACGGAACACGTTAAGAAAGAAATTCATGGCAGTGGCCAATCAGACCTGCACTCCAAAGCAGTCCCAATATCGATAGTCACAGGATGATATGGATCTTCGGGTTGTGTCAGTGGCTGAATCCTGACTGAACTGACTCTTGCTGGGTCAGAGACAAAGCAGAGATCAAGCAAGCGATTTAAAGAATTTCGTGCATGGTTGACTTGAGGCAGCGAAATGTCGAACAAGCCATTAATAAAGTCATGTTGTGCGGTAGTGAAAAGAGTATTTGAAGATTTGGTAGCAGACCAAGTAGCTCCAGGAATGTTAAAATCACCTAGAACTATTAAATGAATTCTATCCGAAAGTCTATTGGAGACCGATTGGATAGCGGTATTGGATGGTTCCAATAAATAGGAAGTTCCGACAGCGGAGGAATGTAGGAACATGTAATATAAACGAAACTACCTTTGACAGATAGCTTTACACAAAGGAATTCAAGAGCTATCAGAGCATATTGTGTTAAAGATCTTGTTAGGGATATTTATTGCCCTATTGATTTTTCCTCGCCTTGAATATAGGCAATAACATCGTCAGATGTTTGATCAGGGAAAAGCCTCGAAACAGTTATGTATTTCGTAGGTGTTTCTACAATAAGCACAGACTGATTGTCCATGTTACCGATTTTGGCGGATAGTCCGGCTCTTTTACTCTGGGAGATTTTGGGACTGGGTTCTGTTGGGTCGTTGATTGTGACCCCTCAGAGGACCGCACGGGAATCGTTGGGGCAAAATCCACCCGCGGCACATTCGGGCACTGAATCTTTTTTCGCCCCCGATCTCAGCATCATTGAGGTCAATACTGAGGGCGCTGCCGAGGGAAGGTTGACTTACTTGCGCCTGGGGAACTCGTTCAATAGCTTAAGGTTATTAAACTAAGCATTCACTTTAATTGGATACGATCAAGTTCCTGTTTCTTTCTTTTGAAAGAAATAATCGGTTATTACCTTTTAAAAGCTAATACGAATTTTTTTTTTTACGCTTATAATGAAATCATAAACATCATTTTTTCACTTCAACAATTCATCTTTATGTAAAAAGTAAAGCAAAAAATTGATTTATGGACCAAAGAACATCGTACCGAATTAAAAACGGGTGAACTCTTTAAGAAATTTTATGAGTTGAAGTTGACACCTATTTTAAAAAAATTTTGTTTAATTTTACAAAAAAAAAAAAAAAAAAGCCCTCACTTCTAATTTTATGTTTTAATTATTTTCAGGTTCAACTCTTTTTCAATGCCATGATAAAAATATTTCAAAGGATTTGTTCCTGAAAAAAACGTTCTCAGACGATTTCTACCAGTTCGTTGAGCTATGCTTAACTAAGAATCCAGCATCTCGTTGGTCTGCATCAAAACTAGCTACACACTCTTTTTTAAAGCAATGCCGTTATACTAGCATATCTGAAAATCTTAAAGATTTCAGTTATGATTTGGATACTTCTAAAATTGAAGATGGTAAGTATTTTATACTTAATATATGTTAATTATAGAAATTTGTGAAGCCTCGTATTATAACTAAATGTATGATTACAGAGCACTATACAAAAAATGTTCATACTTTTTTAAGGGTAGGTTAGGCTTCACATTTAGACTTGGGTAGAAAAGTTCAAATACCTTATGGTCATATACTAGTACCCGATTAGCTGTTAGCTCGTCTAAGCTGGTTATCCGCTTCTAAATTCTCCTTATCCCTGCTGCTTATACAGACGTCATTGTATAACCTGTGAGCGTGCAGGCAGCATTCGATACCTCTAAAAGATTAGTTGGTTAATTATTTGTTAAAATATTTAATTTCAGAATCAGTTACGGCTTCGCGGGCAGTTTGAGTTACTGTTATCGGATAACCAAATTTAAAATTTTGTTTAATTACTTTTTATTGTTAACATTTAAACCTTATACTTATATTTTTTGTATATATATATATTTTTTGTAATTTAAAAAGTTTTGCAGTTTCATTCATACATTTTTTTATATGAAAATACAATTCTGTAAGAAGTTCATAACAGTTCTGTGTGCATGTGATAAAATAAAATGTCATATTTTTGGAAAAAATCCAACTAAAACTTCATGTATGTCCTTTTTATATGATTAAACTAGCAGAAGTGTTCAAGAATTTTCTTTAAAAAAGAAATCAAAACTTGCAACCACGGGAGTACAAATATTTTGACTTTCGTATTGAATTAAGTTGTACTCCTAATAATGTTAAGGTAATGGGAGAAATGATTCCATAGGCGGATAGCGTTGATAAATGTCGGCCTCTAGGTATTTTGTATCGAAGGCATATGATGTTTTAGTTCTTGATGCTGCTGGAATAAGGTTGTTGGATATCAAACAAAGGAAGCTCTTGTGTTGACACTATTTTTTGTGAAAAATTACAGTGCCTTAAAGTTAATCCAGGAGTTTGGACTCCAGGGGCCAAGGGCATTGCGGTCGTATGGGACTGGCCAAAAAGGGGACGCCGAGAGCGGCCGGACTTTGGACCTAGCAGACCAAGGGCAAAGCGGTCGACCGACAAGGGAAAAGGGAATAGCTGAGGCGAAAGGGGGACGAAGGAGACAAAGAGGTGGCGAAGGAGGGGCTTTGGACCCGATCGCGCGATGTACGCCGGACTTTGGACTGGATGGCGTGATCGGACAGGGATAACGGGACTCGCACTAGGGGCGAGGAGAACCTACACTGTTCCCGCGAGGAAAAGATAAAGACGACGCCGGTGGTCTCACCCGACGAGTCACCAGCAAAAAGGGAGGAGCAGAGGCGGACCACGTGCGGAGAGCGGTGAGAGCTCACGGGAGGATCGCATATGCCTACTGCGTGACCGATCAGGATCCCGAGCACGAGGAGATGGCGGTCACGGGAATCGCTGTCTCCCGAGGCTCGAGTAGCTTGGAGGAGGAGAAGGTCTTATGGGCGGAGTCGCCACCCGTTCGATACCAGGCCGCCATGATGAAAAAATGAAATAAAATGAAAAAATGAAATAAACCACAGCTTTCTACTCTTGAAAAAAAGCTATAGGGGCCAAGTGGGGTATGTCCAGGTATTATTAACAGACGTTATTGTAAATACGATCTTTATGACGTCTGCTGTCGAGCTGACCAGTCAGGGAACTACCACCCCCATCTCTCCTCTTAGAGAAGGAGACTAGAGGAGGCCACTTGTAGACTAAACCTGAGAGCCACTACAATATGCTAATCAATAAGGATTGGCAGCAGTATTACGATTAAGTGTCATGAGCTCGTCACCATCTTGTATGCGCGGCACTAGGAGTCCTTTTCCGCTCGTCACAGAGCCGCTGGAAACAGCCGTTTGGAAGCTTTCCTCGCGGCCTTTTAGGCCGAGCGCAGAGCTCAGCGCTGCTTCTATTGCCGCCTAACATAGCAGGTTACAGGGTTGGTTAATATGATCATGAATATATGATTTGCAATATCAGCAGGGGCATAGTCTGCTCACAGATATCAGAAGCTTAACATGTTAACAGTTTTTGTAAAACTATATAAATAAAAATAAAATTACTACATTAGAATGCCTGTTAACTGGCACATCTGATGCAGCTGACCTCGAAATGCTAACAATGTTAGAGACACAATTAATGGAGTCAAATATAAGCATGTAGTAATTTACACCAAAATACAAACAAATCAACAATTAACCGCTCAACGAAATCTTTAAGGCAAAAAAGAGCTAGTTGATTGAAACCTCTAACTTATACGAAGTTCTTCAGGCCAGAAATAGAATGCCAATTACGGAAATACAGAACCTGATGCTTGCAGTCACACTTGCTAAATGCAATATAATAAACCAAGCCATTTTCAATCATGATGGTTTAAAGTCCCCGTTATAAGACTAATAGAGGCATTTAATATAAAAAACTTTTAGTTAGATTCAGTTTAAGATTACATAATTCACGTGCTGATTGCATACCCTAAAGCAACTGCAGGACATCGTAGTAGCTGAATGCAACAAGATAGACACAGCGCCCAACTTTAAGCTCAGTTAACCAACAGCTACAAGGATTGCGCCACAAGTTTAAACATATTAGACAATAGCAAGCTCTGCTGCTATTGCACAACACTGTACTTAACTTTTATGTCATTTTGGCAAGCTTAAACTGCTTTTATGCAGATAGGACATCGCTGCGCCTGTTACGGCAAGGGGTCCGCCTAGTGGAATAAGTCTCATATAATATTACGATGAGGTCGAACACATAATGCGGAAAGAGCCACGCTGATCAACGAAGAGGTTAGGGGAGAGAGCGCTACATGTATTCACTTGAGATCTTAAAAAGACCATGAGGGCAGCGGTATTTGCGACACAACCCAAAGATCTGCCATCCGCACTAGCAATAGATAGGAAGGCAGAGGTCAGTTTCAAACGAAGCATGTTTGCGCCAACATTTGAATGCCAAGAATATGTTACAGAGGTCAGTATCGTGTGGCCGAAAAACAAGGAAAAAATTATAATGCAAGAAAAACATCACCATTTTTTCCGCGATTTGTCGTTACCAGATATCCGTCTCTTTTCTGCTCATGCTCAATAAGGACAATTTCACCACTAACACCAGCGTCGTCAACGGAACTCGAAAATGTTGGGTCTCCAGGCAAGATTTCCTTCCGCTCCAATTTCTCCAGGTTGAGCTCCTCCAGTTTTGTTGCCTCCTCATGGTTCATAATAGTTTTCGCTTTCGGATAGTTTTAAACTCCGATCTCGATTTCTGAGTATCTGATTTCCAAGTTGGCAGACTGTTCTTAGGGGCGTTTCCCATAGTTGATATTTATTACTATAACGTATTTAAAACTGCACAAATTCGGTCTTTTCTCTATCGGCGTCCGCAAGTTAGTGAACGCAAATCTTTGTTCGTCGATCTTGATATCGATCGGACTTTTTCTTATCGATAGTTAATGTAACTTAGTTTGTTAGGGTTACCTTATTCCTGATAAAAGTTAACACTACTGAGGGGTAACAAACAGTCGGTAGAAATCTTGGGTGATTCTTGGGTCACCCTAGTCTTTCTAGATGCCGACTCAGCATACCCGCCTTTGGGTGCCGTGCCGGGGTCCCATTGGTTCCCGGTATGGTGAGTTATGCTCATTTTGCGATCGCCGACTAAGCTCCCTTTTTCGTACAGTTAAGTTCCTCAGTTCTGTTGTATGTTTATTTGAATAAAGAGCACCTGGCTCATAAACTGTACTCCGGCTATCGCCGTTATATTATTTGCATTCGCCCACTGAGCTTAAGGCCAGGGGTATAGGGGCCAGTCAACCTCTCAACATATACTTCATTTGACACATCATCAAGCACCCTACCGGTGCCACACCATCAGCGGGCATCTAGGAGCCCGGACACCAATTCTAATCTATCCATCTGGACAGCAGCCATACTACTCACCAAGCAGCCTACCAGTGCCACCTCATCAAATCCTGATCTGGACCAAGCCACCAACAAGAAGATAATTGGCGCCTAACGAGCAAAATAAACTAGCGACCCTCAAAATGTTCAAGACAAACATGTAAGTGGGCTGATTAATTAATTTACGGCTTTAACAAACATACACAAAATTGCTTACAATAAAGTGCGCCCTATAATTGGGAAAAATAAATATAACTTGCATATATGTATTGAACCTCGTATGAATTAGGTGGCATAAGTTCAAGTTATTAATGAACTTTCCAGGTCCGTATTGAGAAATTAAAAAGGAAGTCGTGAGTGATAGTAAAGAAGAGGAGATCCGGGCCTTTAGACCAAGACAGGTTCAAATCGAAGAGGAAGAAGACATAATGTCCGCCAACGAATTGCAAAACATTATCCAGGGCGCCTTAGCGCAACAGGAAGCTTGGCTCCGAGCAGAATTTGAAGCACAAATACGAGCGTTGCTGGTATCTTACCGTTATCATAATCTATATATATAAAAATGAAACCCGTTTTCCGTTGTCATCGCATCACGTGTGAACGGCTGGACCGATTTGGCTTATTTTTTTTTTGTAGTTTTCTAATACTCTGTACAAGGTTCTTACGGAAACAAATATTAAGAAAATCGCTCAGAAAGATTAAAAAATATACATTTCATTTCGGATATTTTAAAAAACGCGCTAGTTACATAGAACACCCTGTCTCTGTACCCCCTGTCACACCCTGTTAGGACAAATAAGAAGTGCATAAGGCGGTCACACTTTGATCGGGGACATGGTCTCGCACCCTCTCGCTCTCACCAACGGGTTCTAAAGGAAAAGACGAATACTCTCCAGCCCTGAGTAACGGGACCAAAAGCGCAGCTCTTAGTTTTTAGCATATACATAATCTGTCTATCTATATATATAAAAATGAAACCAGTTCTCCGTTGTCATGGCATCACGTGTGAACGGCTGGACCGATTCGGCCAAATTTTTTTTAAAATGTTCGTTGAAGTTCAAGGATGGAAAAATTATAATTATTGCTGGAAAAATCCTAAAAATAGCCCTTTTCTTTTTCCCATACAAATGATTTGTAACTAAAACGTTGTCAATTTGAGCTTGCTATGTTCCTAACGTCAAAGATCATATCTATCAAAGCAATGTGAGTGTGTGCGTTGGAGCACAGAATACATAGTTGGAGGAGTTTAATGTCGCGTTCCGAAACTTTCGTTTCTTTTGTATTAGTTTCGGCACGCGAGATAAAATGCATCAAAATGTATCCATCGTTTCACTGCCAGCGTTCCTCATTTAACGCAAATTCATCGGCGCAATTCTTATCGACTTTAATAGAAGGTATTTCCGCAATATGCGGTCACACTGTACGACGCGTCGGACTTTTTTTCAATTGATACTCCAACATGCAATATTTCCAGATCCAGTGATATGGGAAAATTGTTGATGCAATGCATGCTCATTGTTTGGGATGAGTGCACAATGTCACTAATGAAATTACTTGAAGCACTTAACATCACACTCAAGGATCTTCGGCGAAATAACAACATCTTTTGATGCTTGATGATATTGTTGGCAGGCGATTTCCGGCAGACGTTGCCAGTAATTACCCGTGGAACGCCTGCAGATTAATTGAATGCTTGCCAGAAGGCATCACCTTTATGAAATAACGTATAAACATTATCGCTAAC